>PVJX010023602.1:0-29080 GCA_004027295.1 Dolichotis patagonum | reverse complement strand
CTATGTGGTTGATGTTTGTCAAATTGCTGGGTACCACCACGAAGAGGAGACCTAGTCTCCTGAATTCCTCCTACCGTGCCTGTTGGGTGAGTCCTACATTCTTTCTGGGCTATCTAGCCCAGAAGTATTGATGTAGGGCAACTCTTAGTTCCTGCTCTTGTTATATCTTCAGTTTGTGGCAGGTCACCTAGTCTCCCTGGCTATAGTGTTTGTGTAAGCTGATGCTTTACTGTGTCACTGGGGGTCTCATAATTTCTTTTACTTTCCTCTAAATTGGGGTGGGGCAATATTGGCACACTCCTCAACCTGTCTGATGTTCTCTGTTTGGGGGAGGAGGTTACCCACTCTCTTGCCAGGTTAGCCAAGGTCTTACTCTTGGAGGGAGTTTCACTCCCCCCCATTTACCCACTGCAGATCTCTCTTTTATGGGGCAAACTCACCACAGTGACTGAAGCTTGATGAGGTGTTCTGTTTGGGTGAGGAGTTTCTGAGCCTCTCATCGAGCCAGCATGGTAGTCCACTAATAGTCCAGTATTCCTGGTGGAAGGGCAGGTCCAGCAGATGTGGTCTCAGGCAGCTCAGGCCCTCCACAACCAGTCTCCCAGATGTTCCTTGCAGGCAAAATGCTGGCCTAGCTCTCCCCAGCACCCCAGGAGAGCACAAGTCCCGCAATGTTCCCTGCAGGCAATGGGTGGGCCTAGCTGCCCCCTGCAGCCCCGGAGAGCTCTGTCCTGTGATGTTCTCTGTGGGTGAAGGGCAGGCCTGGTTGCGCCAGCAGCCCCAGAAAGCACTGGTCTGGCATTGTTCTCTGTGGGCGAAGGGTGAGCCTAGCTGTCCCAGCAGCCCTGGAGAGCACTGGTCTCGAGATGTTCTCTCTGGATTTTAAAATTCTTCAACAAAAATATATTTCCATTAAAACAGATTTTGGAAGTTTCAGTCCATACTCAGTTGGCTCCAAGGCAGGGTGGCATGGCGGGGCCACAGGTCATGGCGGGGCCACAGGTCATGGCGGCTGCAAACAGCAAGGCAGAAACCATCAAGAGAGCTTCTCCTTAATTCTAATTGGCAAACTGTAGGCTCATCCCACTTGAATCCTGGGCCAGGAACTCAGAGACTCGGGCAGCGTGCAGTTGGTCCAAGATGCAGGAGCTTGCAGCCTGTCCCTCTCCAATTCACTGGTGCTGCAGCTGCTGGCTCCCGCCACCCGAGGAGAGGTGGTGCCACCCACTGCTTCTCTCTCTCTGTCCCTCACTGGCGTCCAGTACCAGACCATGTCCCATCAGAATCTTCCCATCCTCCCTTTGCTTCCCTTCCTCTCTATCTCCTTTATTAGAATTTTTAAATGTTACTCTATCTAAATACTTTCATTTATGTATGTATTTTAAAATATAGTTATCACAGTTAGCCTCTGATTTTGGTATCTAATATTCTATTTTTGCTGTTTTTTTGTTGATACAACAATCTCAGAAAAGTAGTAGAATAGTCTTAAAAATTCTTATACACCACAATCCAGTTTTCTGTTCATATTTTATTATGTACAGATTATATATAAAATAAAATGCACTTTAAGTGTACAGTTCTGATTTTGATGAATGCACACAGTCAGCACTAAAATCTAGATAGATTGTCTTTACTGCCTTAATTTTTGCTTATGTCTCTTTCACCTCAAGCCACAGGCAACTAGTAATCTATTTGTGTGTGTGTGTGTGTGTATGTGTAGTACTGAGGACTAAGTGCAGGATCTCTGTACTGAGCTACATCCCAAGGCCTTTTTTTAAAATTTTGAGATTATGTCTTGCTAAATTGCTCAGCCTGGGTTAGCATTTGCAATCCTCTTGTCTCTGCCTCTGAGAGCTGGGATTGGAGGCACACACTGCCGCTGCCAGCGTGTTCCTTGCTTTTTCAGACAATTTTGCTTGTGTTGAAATTGCCTTTTTATAGTTAACAGTGTTCTTACTTAGCTTGTTCATTAACTTGGAAAGTTAATGAACTTTATGAACTTAATGACAGGTTCTCCTTTTTTTTTAACAAATGCTTACTAAGCGTCTACAATTGTACTTGACATTTCCAACCTATCCTCTAGTTGATCTCTTATTCTTCACAGGCAATTACACTGAAAATGGAGAGAATTTCATATCTATGTTGCAGGTATAAAACCTGTAAATATGGAATAAAGAAGTTAAGGAAAAGGAATATTTTGAGTATTTTTAAAATTTCTTCTTTGAACAAATGAATGTTTAAAATTTAGTACTGAGTTTTATTGAGTATAGTTGACATATAATAAACTTCACATACATAAAACATATGCTTTCATAAGGTTTTATAAAATCATTATTGCAATTGAGATAATGAATGTGTTCATCATATCCAGAGGTACCTTTACATTGCTTTGTAATCTGACCCCTCTCCAATGCTGTCAAGCAATGTCTTAGAATCCTAATTACTTCACAACTTCACTAACACCTGGCATGGAAAAATTTCTTAATGTTTCCCATTCTTCCAGATATATAGTGCTATCTGTGATTTTTGTTTCAAGTTGAATATGTCTTATGTGATTATTTGTTATCATATGTATCTTACTTTGTGATGTATCTATTGAAATACACTATAAATATTGTGCCATTTATTTTTATATTATTAAGTTCTGAGACTCTTTTTGTTTGTTTTTGAGACAAGATTTTCCTACATTGCTAGCCTGGCCTCACAACCTCCCAACTGCTAGAAGACACCCACGATTGTACATGCTCAAGAATTTTTTTTTTTTTTGTACTGAGGATCAAACTCACAACCTCGCACCTGACAGGCAGGTGCTGTGCCACTGAGCTATATCCCCAGCCCCAGACTTGAGACTTCTTATGTATTCTGGAGACAAGCATTTTATCAGGTAGGATTTCTGGTGATTTTGAATATTTTCTCACTTGTTAGTTACTTTTCTCATTATGGAGGCAAAATACTTGACATCCAAAGTTGGAAGGGAAAAGGTTTACTTAGCTCACAATTTGTAGAGGTTTCAGTCCATAACTGACTCCAAGGCAGGGTGACATTCATGGTAGCAAAAGTGGCAAGAGAGAGACATAAGCCTCTTTTTGTCTCTTATCTTGTATCCAGCCTACTGGCATTAGAGTACTGCTGATCCAACCAGTGGAATGATCCAGCAGTCCCTCAACCTGAATCCCAGCGTTGCATTGTGAATCAATCACACAATCTAGATTCAGCCATCTCCTAAAAACTCTGTGGCCACTGAGGCTTTGGGGGAACATTTAGACAAAACCATAAGACTTGAGACTTCAATTTTCATTTCTGCAAAAGTGTCTTTTTGTCAGTGAAAGATATTAATTTTGATGAAGTACAAATTTTGCTTTTTTATTTTAAAGAGGAAAACAATAAAAATATCAATAAAGTTTCAGAACAGGTTAGTAGGAGAGTACAAATAATTAATATCATGTATATCATTATCTTCATTGTATATCATTATCTTGATACTAGCTATTCATACTACAATTTAACACAAACCTTTTCAATGAACTAAGAGAAACTAGTTATATAACTATCATATATATATATATATATATATATATACACACACACACACACACACACACACACATGATAGTACACATATATGATAGTTGTATATACATGTGTATATGATAGATGCATATATTTTCTTTTTCTCTTTTCCCCTTTACCACATTGCAGTTTGTCTTTTCTTTTGAACAGTTTCTTCTACATTACAATAACTATTTTCCATTTTGGATGTTTTTTACTTGCTCAGTTTCTCACACTAGTGAGACAATATGAGGTCTACACATGTGAGTCTGGTTTATTTCACTTATGAGTATGGTCTTGAGTTGCATCCATTTACCTATAAAAGTCTAAAGTTTATCCTTTTTATGGCTGAGTATACTCCAATATGTAAAAAAAAACTACATACTTTTTATCCATTCCTCTGTTGAACTTTGGGTTGTTTTCAAGATTTAGCTTTTACAAATTGTGCCACTATGAACATGGGTGCACATATATCACTGTGGTATGATGTTTTTAATTCTTCTGGGAAGATACCCAGAAAGGGAATAGCTGAATTGAATGGGACCTCTAATTCTAGATTTTTGAGGAATTTTGACACCAATTTCCACAGTGGTTGCACCATTTTACACTCCCACCAACAGTGAAGAAGGGTTCCTTTTTCGCCACAGCCCCAACAGCATTTGATATTGGTTGATTTCATGATGATAGCCATTCTTTCTGGAGAGAGATGGAATTTCAGTGTTGTTTTGAGTCACTTGAATGACTAGTGAAGTTGAAAATTTTTTCATGTATTTGTTTTTGCCATTTATATTTCTTCATCTGAGAAGTGTGTATTCATCTCGGATGCCCATTTTGGGATTGGGTATTTAAATTTAGGGAGTTTGCTTTTTCTCAATTCTTTATATGTTCTAAATGGAAGTCCTTTTTTCTGAGGGACAACTGGCTATAATTTTTCCACTCTGTAGGTTGTCTTTTCATTCTGATGGTGATTTCTTTTGCTGTGCATAAGGTTTTTAACAAGGTGAGATATCTCTTGATGACTCTTTGTAGTATTTCCCATGTGATCTGGATTTTCTTTATGAAGTCTCTGTCTACACCTGTATCTTCAAGATTTCTGTCTGTTTTCTCCTGAAGTAAATTTAGTGTTTCTGTTTTAATATTTAGACTTTTGATCCATTTTGACTTTAGTTTAGTGCCTGGTGATAGACCCTTTGGCATGTGCGAAGCTAGTTTTTCCAGCACCATTTATTAAAAGAGTTATCTTTCTTCCAGGGAACATGTTTGGTCCCTTTATCAAAAATAAGGTGGTTGCGTGTGTATCAATTTGTACCTGCATCTTATGTTCTGTTCCACTGATCCTCAGGTCTGTGCTTTTGCCAATCCTGTGTTGATTTTTATAACAGAAGCTTTGTATTGTAATTTCAGACCTGGGATAGTTTGCCCCCTGACTTGCCTTTGTTGCTCAGATTTTTTTTTTCTATTCTAGGTCTCTTCTGTTTTCAAATGAATTTTAGGAATGTTTTCTCTAGATCTGTGAAATGTGCAAATGGTATTTGAGGAGGATTGCATTAAATCTATATGACAGTTTAGGGAGTATGGCCATTTTCACTGTGTTGGTTCTGTTCATGAACAAGGGATATCTTTCTATTTTTTGATTTCCTATTCAATCCCATTTTTCAGAGTATTGTAATTTTTCATGTTCAGATCTTTTACTTCCTTTGTTACCTTGATTCCTAAGCATTTTGGTTTTTAAAAAAAAATTTTTTTTGTGAAGGTTGTGCTTTCCCTAATTTCTTTCTCTGTGAGTTTGTTGCACACGTAAAGGAATGCTATTGATTTTTTGGAGTGTTGAATTTGTATCTAGCTACACTACTGAATTTGGTAACTAAATCTATAAGTCTTTTTTGGTGGATATTTTGGGGTTGTCTATGTAGAATATCATGTCTTCTGCAAATAAAGATAGTTTAACTTTTTCCCTTTCTAACTTTATTCCTTTTATTTATTTTTCTTGTCATTTCTCTCGCTAATGTTTCCAGAACTACATTGAATAGGAGTGGTGATAGTGAACAGCCTTGTGTTGTTCCTGATTTTAGAGTGAAAGCTTTCAGTTTTTAACCATTTAATATGACATTAGCCATTGGTTTATCATTAATGGCCTTTATAAGACTGAAGCAAAGACCATCTATTCCAATTTTATGTAGGGTTTTATTGTCAATAGGTACTTGACTTTGTCAAATGCATTTTCTGCATTCATTGAGATGATCATCATATTTCTCTCTGTTTCTTTTAATATGATGTATTACATTTATTTATTTGCATATGTATAACAATCCCTGCATCCCTGTTATGAATCCTATTTTGTCATGTTATATGAACTTTTGATGATTTACTGCATTCTGTTTGTCAGTGTCTTACTGAGAACTTTTGTATTTACATTCCTTAAGGAGACTGACCTGTAGTTTTATTTTTCGGGTGGGTTCTTCTCTGGTTTTGGACTCAGGGTAATACTTGCTTCCAGAAATGATTTTGAAAGTATTGCTTCCCTTTCAATTTCCTTAAAGATTTTCAGCATTAGTGGCATTAGTTTTCTCTAAATTTCTGTCAGGGCTTGGGTTTTCTTTGTTGATAAATTTTTAATTACATTTTCAATTTCATTGCCTAATATCAAATTACTCATAATTTTTATATCTTCTTTAGTTTTGGTAGTTCGACTGTGTCTAGGAATCTATTTCTTCTATGTTTTCCCTCTTGTTAGAATATAGGTAGTCATAATAGGTATTATAATCTTCTGGGTTTCTGTATCATGTGATTTCCTTCTTTTCATTTCTAATTGCTTTATTTTTGTGTTTTTTCTTTTATCTCTTTATGAAGTTTACTAATGGTTTATCAATTTCATTATTTCATTCAAAGAACCAACCTTCTGATTCATTAACTCATTGTTTTCTTAGCCTCAGTTGCATTAATTTTTTCTCTTACCTCTACAAATTTCCTCCTTAATATGAGCTTTTGGTTTGATTTTTTTTCTTCATTTTCTAGAACTTTGAGTTTCAACATTAGGTTGTTTACTTGAGCATGTTCTGTTTTCCAGATGTGAGAGGCTATAAATTTCCCTCTTAGGAATGCTTTCATTGTATCCCATAAGTTTAGGTATGCCTTATTGGTATTATTTTTTAATTGTATTTACCATTTAATTTTGTCTATGACCCCTTGGTTGTTCAAAGGGTGCTGCTTAATTTCCATGTGCTTATGTAGTTTTTGTGATTTCTTTTGTCACTGATTTCCACTTTTATTGTACTAGGGTCTGACAGTATGCATGGAATGGTTTCAATTCCTTTACAGTTACTTAAAAATATTTTGTGGTCTAATATGTGGTTTATTTTTGAGAACATCCCATGTGCAACTGAGAATAAAGTGTATTCATATGTTTCGGGATTTGACACTGTAGACATCTACCAAGTCCATTTGTTCACATGCTTGGCTTAATTCTGATATTTCTTTGTTGGATTTTTTTTCTATTTGATCTACCTATTTATGTGAGTAGGGTATTAAGGTCTCCCACTGAAATTGTGTTAATGACTGTTTTTTCATATCTTTTAACATTTATTTTATGTATTTGTGTGCATCAGTGTTTGGTGCATAAATATTTATGATTGTTATCTCTTCTTCTTGGAGTTTTCCCTCAGTGAGTATGTAGTGACCTTATTTGTCTCTTTTGATCAGTTTTGGTTTAAAGTTTACATTGTGTGCAAAAAGAATAGCCACTCCTGATACCATGGCATGGAGAATTGTTTTTCTTTTTTTTATTTTAAAGGGGTAAAATTTAACACAACAAAATGAGACATAAGAAATCATAAATCTCCAAGCTAGACAACCAGAGATCT
Organism: Dolichotis patagonum; assembly: GCA_004027295.1. NCBI lineage: Eukaryota > Metazoa > Chordata > Mammalia > Rodentia > Caviidae > Dolichotis > Dolichotis patagonum. Next base: position 21,671 of record PVJX010023602.1, on the reverse strand, counting down.
TTACAATCTATCATATTGTCTCTTATTTTCTTCCAAATTGTTGTCCATATCTTTGTATACAGAAAGATCATACAAAACAACATAACCAATCTTTCACAAGATGTCCAGTTCACTGGATTCCACTTGCTTAGTGGGGGTGGGATGGGGGATGGGATAACATGAGATATTTGATTCTCAGCCCTCGCACTGGCAGGCTCACAGCTGCTCACCAGAGAAGGGGGGAGTTCCTTGTTCTCCTGGCACCCCAGGTCACCACATGGTGCAGTCCTGTGACACCAGCGTCTCGCTCTTGCAGGCCACCAAAGCCTGCCACACGCACAGCTGTGCACCAGAGAGGGGAAGAATTCTTTTTTCTCCCAGCACCTCGGGTCACCACATGGTGCAGATCCCGAGATGCCAGGGTCTCTCTCTTGCAGGCCACTGAAGCCTGCCACACTCACAGCTGCTATTTCTTTCTGATGAATTGACCATTCCATTTCCAAAGTTTTGAAATGGCCAACAGATCACAGAAAGAATTCTCCTTAGTTTCCTGTTTGAAACCAGCAGCTATAGCAAACTGCTGGCCTTGATTCAGGGCCAGGAGAATTGTTTTTCATCCTTTCACTTTTAGTCTATGAATTTCTTTTTGTATTAAATATGTTTCTAGAATGCAGCATACTATTGGATTTTGCTTCTTGATGCATTCCGCCAATCTATTTCTTTTGATTGGTGAGTTTAGGTCATTTATATTTATGGCTATAACTGATGTATTGCCTTATATTTTTCAAATTATTTTCCTATTGTTTGTTCCCTTTCTGTTCTGTTTGATTGCTTGCCCTGCCTGGCAGTATCACACTCATGTGTTTGTGGTTTTCATTATCTCTAATAGGTCCTTTAAAGCATTCTGTAGAGCTGATTTTGTGGTCATAAATTTCTTCAGTTGTTCTTTGTCATGGAAGTATCTTATTTCTCCTCCAATTTTAAAAAATAGTTTTGTAGGGCACATCAACTGGGGTTGAAGACTGTTTTCCTTTAGAGTTTGAAATACTTTACTCCAGCCTGTTTTTGATTTCAGGGTTTGTGTTGAGATGTCTGCTGTGATTCTGAGGGGCTTTGCTTTGTAGGTGATGAGTTTCTTTTCTCTAGCTGCTTTTAATATTTTGTTCTTGTGCTACATTTCTGGATTCTTGATTATTATATGCCTTCATGTAGATTTATTTTGGTCATGGGTATTTGGAGTTTTATATACTGTATTTATTTACATATGAAATCCTTTATCTATGTTTGGGAAGTTTTCTGCCATTATTTCTGTGAAGAGATTTTTAATGTTTTTGTGCTGTCTCCAGTGTTCCCACTGATTCCAATCAACCTTCTGTGATTCTTCCTTGCTTCATCCTATAGCTGTTGGATTGATTTTTCATGGTTACTTTCCATTTTTTAGATAACTTTCTTTCCCTGGTTGCCAGTCATATTCCTGTTTTCTATATCTGATATTCTACCTCACCTTCATTAAATCTGTTGCATACCATTTTAATGGAGTTTATAATCTCCTGGATTTGTTTGGATCTGTTTCCTTGATTCCATTTCTTCTTTATGTTTGGCATTCATTGTTTCAATCATTTTCCTGAGCTTCTCTATTTGTTTATCTGTTTCTGCTTTAGTGTCTTTTATTTTGATAGACATTTCTTTTTGAACCTTAGAAATTATTTTGCATGGCCATTTCTATTTGTTTTTCAATTCTGCTGCTATCATTTTAGAGCTTTCCAGTGGCTAGCTTCTGATTTCCTCTATTTTTTTTGTACTCTGCATTTGCCCTGGGTGGGCTGAGTATTTGGTGCTGTATTGGTTTCTTCTCATCATTTCCTACTTTCTATTTTTAAATTTATTTTGTTTTCTATGTTGATGCTTGTAGATTTCTTATGTTAAATATCTTTATTTCTGTTGTTGAGGCTTCCCTAGTGGATGTCTGTTCCTCAGGATGTCTTCTAGATGTAGGTGGTTGTTGGTGTTTATGCCTATCCAAAGAACCCACCTTCCCAATATATTAAGAATGTGGAGTTACTATGTGTTTGACTCAAGACCCATTCCTTTGGTCCTGAACTATGTTGATGTTTATAACTCCTTGCAATCATAGTATTGTCATACAGGGAATAAAAACTGATTATAACACTTATAACATCTTTGTTAGTGCAGTTCAGTTAGAAATAACAATAGACTCAATCACAGCATGGCTACTGACAAACTGTGGTAACACCCAACCTGATATCTTTTTTTTATTTTAAAGAGAATAAAACAAAAGAGGGCAGAACAAAGCAGATCAGAACATAATGACATAAGCAACACAGTACTTTACAATAAGACAACTGGACATTAACAGTAGCTTTTATAGTATCTCCTTCTCTGCTATAGTTGAGCGTAGTTTCAAATACAATAATATCAACATAACAAAATAGTATAAAACCATTCAAAAGAATGAAAGAATTACAGGGCATTCTGAACCGAATAACAGAGAATGATCAATGGCTACTATAATAGCTCATTTTCATTAAAAAATGTTGTTTATACTATCACATTTATTAAAATCCCAATAAGACACAACATGATAGAAATGATGGTAATAGAAGAATAGAAATATGGTAGGACTTCTAAGCAAAACAATATTAAATCAGCAATAGCTATCATAATGTTTTATTCAAAACAGCTGTTCATACCATCACACATAATAAAGTCAAACAAAACAGAATAAAACCATTCCAACTGATAAATGAAAACATTGAAAGGCTTCTAAGCAATGAAATGGGGAATCATGATTACCATAAAATCTTATATACACTTACCAACTCTCTTACTAGGGAGACTATACAGTATTTACACATGTGAGTTTGGTTTATTTTGCTTATGAGTATGGTCTCAAGTTGTGTCCATTTATTTATAAATATCTCCATGTGATCAATCTTTATAGATTAGTAGTACTCCATTGTATAAAAATACCACAACTTTTTTATCCATTCCTCAGTTGATGGGTACTTAGGTTGTTTCCAAGATCTGGCTATTACAAATTGTGCTGCTATAAACATGGGTTCACATATATCACTATGGTATGATGTTTTCAGTTCTTCTGGGAATATTCATAGAAGTGGAATAGCTGGGTCAAATGGGACTTCCAGACCCAGCTTTTTGAGGAATCTCTACACTGACCTCCACAGTGATTGCACCAGTATACACACCCACCAAGAGTGCAGAAGAGTTCCTTTTTCCCCCACAGCCTCTCCAACACTTGTTGTTGGTAGTTTTTTTTTTATCCTGGCCATTCTTTCTGAGGTGAGATGGAATCTCAGTGTGGTTTTAATTTGCATTTCTCTCATGACTAATGATGATGAACATTTTTTCATGTATTTATTTGCCATTCGTATTTCTTCATCTGAGAACTGTGTATCCATTTCAGATGCCCATTTTTGGATTGGGTCTTTGAATTTCGAGGGTCTGATTTTTTAAAATTCTTTGTAAGTTCTAGACAGAAGTCCTTTGTCAGAGGGACAATCCATTAAGATTTTTTTCCAGTTTATGGCTTTTCTTTTCACTCTACTGGAAATCTCTTGCCATGCAAAAACTCTTTAATAAGATGTGGTCCCAGTTATTGATTCTGGGAAGCATTTTCCTTGTGGTTTGATTCTTGTTCATGAATTCTTTACCTACCGCTATATCTTTGAGATTTTTACCTACTTTGTCTTCCAGCAAATTTAGTGTTTCTATTTTAATGTTTAGATCTTTGATCCATTTAGATTTTAGTTCAGTACATGGTGATAGACATGGGTCTAGTTTTAGTCTTCTGCATATGGATAGCCAAATCTTCCAGCACCATTTGTTAAAGAGACTGTCGTTCTTCCAGCGAGCATGTTTGGCCCTTTTATCACAGATAAGATGGCTGAGTGTGTTTCTGGTTGTAGTTGTATCTTCCAATCTATTCCATTGATCAGTTCCATTTTTATTCCAGTACCATGTTGATTTTATTACTGTAGCTTTGTAGTATAATTTTAAGTCAGGGAATGTGATGCCTCCTGCTTTTCCTTTGCTGCTTAGAATGGTCTTTGCTATTCTAGGTCTCTCCTGGTTCCAGATGAATTTTAGGAGTGATTTCTCTACATCTGTGAGGTATGTTAGTGGTATTTTGATTGGGATGGCATTGAATCTGTATAGTAATTTTGGGAGAATAACCATTTTCACAATGTTTGTTCTTATTATCCAAAAACAAGGGATGTCTTTCCATTTTCTGAGGTCCTCTTCGATTTCCTTTTTCAGGGTATTATAATTTTCCCTGTATAGCTCTTTTACTTCTTTCGTGAGATTAATTCCTAAGTATTTCATTTTTTTGGATGCTATTGTGAAGAGTGTGGCTTCTCTTATTTCTCTCTCAGTATTTTTGTTGTTAGTGTATAGGAATGCTATGGATTTTTGAGTATGGACTTTGTATCCAGCTACCTTGTTGAATTTATTTATTATATCTAGGAGTCTTTCAATGGAGTCTTTTCTATGTAAAATATCATGTCATCTGCAAATAATGATAATTTAACTTCCTCTTTTTGTATCTTTACTCGTATTTCTCTTTCCTGTCTTATTGCTCTGGCTAGTATTTCCAGTACTATGTTGAATAGGAGTGGTGACAGGGGACATCCTTGTCTTGTGCCTGATTTTAAGGTAAAGGCTTTCAGTTTTTGACCATTTAATATGATTCTGGCTGTTGGTTTGTCATAGATGGCCTTTATCATATTGAGGTAAAAATCTTCTATTCCAATTCTCTGTAAGGTTCTTATCATGAATGAGTGTTGGACCTTATCGAAAGCTTTTTCTGCATCTATGGAGATGATCGTGTTATTCTCACTTTTGACTCTATTGATATGGTGGATTACATTTATTGATTTACATATGTTGAACCATCCCTGAATTCCTGGGATGAATCCTACTTGTTGATGTTGTATAATCTTCCTGATGATTTTCTGCATCCTGTTTGCCAATAATTTATTGAGTTTTTTTGCATCTATGTTCCTTAGGGAGATTGGCCTATAGTTCACTTTTTAGTTGGATCTTTGTCAGGTTTTTGTACTAGAGTAATATTTGCTTCCAGGAGTGACTTAGGAAGAATTGCTTCCCTTTCAATTTCATTGAGGAGTTTCAGGAGTGTTGGAATTAAGTCTTCTTTATATTTCTTGTAGAATTCTGCAGTGATTCCATCTTGGCCTGGGCTCTTCTTTTTTGGCAAGGACTTAATTACATTTTCAATTTCATTAATAGAAATTGGGTTATTCAGCAGTTTTACATCTTCTTGATCCAGCTTTGGTAGTTCATATGTATCTAGGAATCTGTCTATTTCTTCAGTGTTATCGAACCTATGAGAGTAGAGGTTTTCAAAATAGGTGCTGATGACTGGTATTTCCACAGAGTCTGTAGTAATTTCACCTTTTTCATTCCTTATTGCAATAATTTGATTTTTTTCTTCCCTTTTTCAAAATAAGGTTGTCTAGGGGCTTATCAGTTTTATTTATTCTTTCAAAGAACCAACTTTTTGATTCATTGATTCTTTGTACTGTTTTCTTAGTCTCTATTATATTTAACTTCTGCTTTGATCTTTATAATTTCCTCCCCTCTTTTGGCTTTGGGCCTAGCTTGCTCTTCTTTTTCTAGATGTTTGAGATATAGCATCAGGTTGTTTTTTTGTGTTTGTTCTGTCTTCCTGATGTGGGTACTCAGTGCAATAAATTTTCCTTTGAGGATTTCTTTCATTGCATCCCACAAATTCTGGCAAGTTGTGTTTGTATTTTCATTTGCTTGTAGATATTGTTTAATTTCTTCTTTAATTTCCTCCATGACCCACTGATTGCTCAAGAGTGTATTACTCAGTTTTCATGTGTTTGTGAGGTTTTTGCAGTTGCTTTTATCATTAATTTCTAATTTCATGGCACTATGATCCAGTAACATGCATGGGATAATTTCAATTCTTTTGCATTTACTTAAATATGTTCTGTGGGCTAGTATGTGGTCTATTTTAGAGAATGTCCCATGTATTGCTAAGAAGAATGTATATTCTGATGTTGTTGGATGGAAAACTTTATATACGTCTATCAAGTTTGTTTGTTCACAGGTGTGATTCAGTTCTGTTATTTCTTTGCTGATTTTCTGTCTAGTTGATGTGTCCCTTTGTGTCAATGATGTATTAAAGTCTCCTGTTATAATTGTGTTGTTGCTTATTTGATTTTTCATTTCTGTTAATACTTGCTTTGTATAGCTGGGTGCTCTGGGATTTGGTGCATATATATTTAAGATTGTTATCTCTTTTTCTTGAAGTTTTTCCCTAACTAGTATGTAGTGACCCTCTTTATCTGTTTGGATCATTCTTGGTTTGAAGTTCACATTGTCTGCAAACAGAATAGCTACTCCCACTTTTTTTGGTTTCCTGTTGCATGAAGCATTGTTTTCCATCCTGTGATTTTCAGTCTATGGGTTTCATTTTGGCTTTAATGGGTTTCGTGTAGACAGCATATGGTTGGATGTTGTTTCTTGATCCATTCTGCCAGTCTGTTTCTTTTGATTGTTGAGTTTAGGCCATTTACATTAATGATTATAACTGTTATATATTGATTTATTGTTGACATGTTATCTTTCTGCTGTTGTATCTTTAGCTTTCCATTCTGTTTAATTGTCTGCCTTGCTTGCTGGTTTTTTCCTATGTGTATCTAGAATGTCTTTTAGTATTCTTTGTAGTATTGGTTTGGTGTTCATGAAGTTTTTCAGCTGTTCTTTGTCATGGAAGTATCTTATCTCTCCATCCTTTCTGAAGGACAGTTTTGCAGGGTACAGCAGTCTGGGTTGGAAGTAGTTTTCCTTTAGGATTTGAAATACTTCACTCCATGCTCTTCCTGACTTCATTGTTTGTGTTGAGAAGTGTGCTGTGATTCTGGTAGCTTTTCCTTTATAGGTGATCTGTCTTTTCTCTCTAATAGCTTTTAGTATTTTGTTCTTGTGTTGGATTTCTGGGATGGTGGATTATTATATGTTTGGGTGTGGTTTTTATTTTGGTTATGGCTATTTGGAGTTCTATATGCTTCACTAATCCAAATGTCAGTTTCTCTTATGTTTGGGAAGTTTTGAGCTATTACTTCTGCAAATAGCCTCTTGAAATCATTTGGGCTGTCCCCTTCTTTTTCATTTATCCCTATTAATCTTATGTTATTTTTCTTTGCATCATCTTGCAGGTGTTGAATTGTTATTTCCTGATTCTTTGTTATTTTTAAGAGATCTTTCCTTTCCTATTCACTGGCTGCAATCTTATCTTTGAGGTCTGAAATTCTATCTTCACTTTCATTGAGGGGGTTTTGGCAACTTTCAATAGCATTTTTGATTTCTTGCATATCTTTTTGAATCTACTTCTGCATTCTGTTTGTTTCTTATAGTGTTTATTCAGGGATTCTATCTGCTTGCTTTGTTCCTCTAATTTTTTAGCTGTGTCTTCACTAGATGTGTTCACTATTTCTTTCACTACTTTTATCATTTCTTCTTTTACCTGGGCAATTATTTCTGAATTGAATTTCTCCATCGCTTCCTCTAGTTGCTCCTTTATTTCAGTTGATATTTCAGTCATTTCAGGTGTATGGCTTCTGTTTTCTTCTATGTACATGGCTCCTAGGCTTTCTTGGGATGGGCTGGAGATTTGAGCCTGCCTTTTGGTCTTTCTTTTTGTCATTTTTCTATATTTCCTTGCTTTGAGTGGTGTTCCAAAGCTTCCCCTGGGTGTCTTGCAAATCACCTCCTATACCCTCAGCTCCTCAAGCACTCCTGACTCCCCCACAGGTTCTTGCCTCCCTGGATTGAAAGATGGAAGCTGGGCTTGGTGCACTGAGGCCCACAGAACCTCCAAGGCTCAGTCCTATGTCCCAGGGGGCTGCATATGAACTCAACTGCTGGGAGTGCTGGTCTTAAGCTCTCCTCAAGCCAGCCCCACAGGGCTGAGAGTCCCCCTGCATGGTGTCTGCCTCCCAAACTGAAAGAAGGCCACTGGGCATGGTGTACTGAGGCCCATGGAATCTCTGGGACTCAGTCCAGTGTCCCTGGAAGCTCACCAGAAACTCAATCGCCAGGAGTGCAGGTCTCCAATTCTCCTCAAGCCAGCCTTGGAGTACTGGGACTCATCTCTCATGTTCCTAACTCCTCCGCTCCCCACCTGCAGGCTCTTGGCTCTCTAAATTGAAAGGTGGCTTTGGTGTACTGAGGCCGGCAAAACTTCCAGGGCTCAGTCCTGTGTCCTGGGGGCTGGATATTTTGCTGTACTTTTAATAGAGATCTTCATGAGAATAGAGGTGACTAAGAGCAAAAATAGGGGAAAGACATAGATCCAAAGCCCAGTGTACATGCTTATTGTCTTTAAGACTCTTAAGAATTTCTCCTGGGTTTGTGTCCTGAGGTTAAATTTTTTAAATTGAATATCATTTTAAAATTATGATTTTCTTTGTCTCTTTTCTACCTATCTTTATTCCATTCAATTCCATAGTGATTGAGATAAACAAATTCAACTTCCTTTATGGGTTGTTATATAACAAGCATTGAGTGAGAAACAAAGTAGACATGTCATAGCATCAGGATGGAATATGACATCAGGGTATAGGTCTCTAATTTCTGTGGCCTTCTTTTGCTTTTATTTCTCACTTCAAAACTGCACTAAATCTATGACCACTCTCCTACCATTACTGGAAATTGCTTTCAATCAGTGTATTTTCTGAAGCTCCCCACACCTACCATGTTGCAAGAAATGAATTGGGGATCAGAATCTTGTTTGAAAAAGGATGAAGTAGGTAGTAGGCACCAAAGTTATAGTTTTGAAGATGTCTGGAAGGTATAGTCTGGAAAATGTCCTAGAACTGTGGATTTCAGGTGAAGACAATTTTTTTTTCTGGCCACAGAACTTGGTAGAATGTAAAGATTTAGCAGATGCCATTAGTGCCTTAGATGTTTTTACCAGAAGTCCACAGAAGCATCCTGCCTTTAGGAATGGTCTGTGTTAGCCACCTGACTCATAAATGCCTAAGAGCCTTCTCCTTTTTTTCTGGTGTAATCTGCAGTCAATAGGGAATGCAAATACTGTTCCTACTTGCTCTAAAAGGAAACCAACTAGTGTCATTTATATCTTTAGGAGTTTCCATGAGGTTATGCTAAGGCTAGACGTTAGCTGGCCTGGTGATTCTGAAATTTTCACTTGCATCAAATTATCTAAAGGCCTCCTGAAACACAGATTACTGTGTCATGCATCCAGAACTTTCAGTTCAGTAGACATAGGCCTAAGAATTTTCACTGTGATAAATTCCTTGGTGCTGGTATTTTCAGTCTGGGGACAATGATGTGAAAATCAAGCAGAGTCCATTCCTTTGTCTAACTCCTCCCTTTGCCCTTACCTGATTTTTTGCCTCTTTTCACCTGACAATACTCTAAATTCATTTGTGTAAGAATTCACACATCAGGGCCAGGGATTTAGTTTAGTGGAATAAGTTCCTGCCTGGCAAGCACATGATAGTGAGTTCGGTCTCTGGTACCCCCCCCAAAAAAAAACAATTCACACATCAGCCTCTGTTTCTAAAGAGCATGACCAAAACAATAGTCTACACAAGATTAGACTTATAAAAGTTAAAATAATGTCTTTTGTGTATGTATATACACATGCATGTATGCATGTATACCTAGTGCAAGCAGGATGAGTCATGAAAAAAAGTGCTAACTCAGTGCTCCCCGTGTTCTTTGGACAAATGAACTTATATCAACTATAGTAGCCAAGACTTTACCAGCTTAATAATTCTCCTTCCCAGTACTGCTTCTGTGACTCTTCCAGTGGGCAACAGCTCCAGTGCATTGAAGCATCCATACTAGGTAAGCGTCAGGCAGCTGAAAGAAAATTATGGGAAGAGATGACAGAAACAAAAATGCCTTTGCCATTCATGTTAACCCTCTTAGAAGGATTGCAAAGCAGTCTTATAGATTATCCCACATTTCTGAAAGCTTACTGAAATTATTTCTTGAAGAAATTAATGTCAACCCCCTTTTCCTCAAGTCTGGAGATCAGAGGCAAGAACATAAAAAAGTCACAACATTGCTTTAAAAATTCTTCTTTCTTTTAAAAACTAAACTGTTTTTTTCTGCATTGAGCATAACTTCTCTTCCTTTTTTGATCTCAGGTGATTTTTTTAAAAACAGGTATCTTCTGTAGTCATGTAAATGTATTTCTTAGGGACTCACCTTTCTGATTTCTCTACATCTCCCTATGATTTTAGGTTTAAACTCTACACATGCCTTATCTGTTTACATCAGGAGTTGGATACCACAACTTTTTTTCTTGAAATATTGACTTACACTGATATTCCAAGTAAACGATAAAAACAGACATAAAAAAGAAAAGGAGAAATGTTAAAACAAAGCAGACATAAAATGAAAAGGTAAAATGTATTATGTTACATGTTTGTTGGTTGTGCATATGTGCAATTCTCAGAATACCTTCCCAGAGCTATTTTTCCATCATCTCTGGTTTTTAGCAACTTATTTTGTGAGTCAAAGCATGTGTTTTTAAATGCTGAAAGGCAGTTTCACTATATACTTTCCCTTCTTATATGACTACCTCAAGACTCTAACCATTCCAAGAATTCAGTGAACTTTTTTAGTTCCTGTATGTATGATTATGCATTACTTTTCTGTCTTTAACTTACTGGAATGTCCTCTCCATTCATTCATGTAGTCATAAATGGTGGTATCTCCTTCAGTAATCAGGGATGGGGAAAAAGAAATGGGAAGAAATAGATCAAAGGATATAAAATTGTAATTATGAAAGTTTAGAAAGCCAATGTATAGTTTAAAGACTATGGTTAGTATTATACTGCATATTGAAAATTTACTAAAAGTTAGATTTTAGGTAATCTTATCATGCAAACACTAAAAATGTCACTATGGAACTTCACTGCTGGACTCCACTCTATTTACCATTCAAAATCAAAACTCAGATGAAAGTTAGTTAGAAGAAAATTAAGTTTACTTAATGCAAGCAATCTGAAAAGATGGCAACTATAACCTTATAGTTCCATGGAAAAAACATTCTAGGAAACTAAGGTATACAAAAAGATTTTTCTAGGGAAGGAAAAGAGGTACAGGAGGACAATGGTCTGGATGACTGTATGACAGGCAGGACATTCTTCATGCAGGGCACATAACTCCTTGCACTTATCTAATTGGAACATTGCAATCAACTTTTACTTTCTTGGACTAGTTCTTGTAATTCTGTAGACAAAGATTTTACTTTTGTTGAAGTTAAACCTCACAGTACTTTACATGTTCTGCGTTAGTTGATTCACAAAACTAAAGACTGTGAGGTGTTGCATATTTTGAGGTAATCTAAGGGCTGGTATTCTGGGTTTGTATGTCTAATGAAAGATTACTTAGTATTTAATGTCTTAATCATGTATGTGTGGCTTTTCTTTAGGATTAGAATGCCAGACAAATGGAAGGAAAATAACTTTGCAAAGGACCACTCCAAAAGGTGCAGCCAGAGTTATAAGATGATGACTCATGTTAACTTTTACTAAGTGATCAACTCACTATGGACATATATGTTGAATGTCATATTTTACACCCTGTATACATAAAATTTAAAAAGTTATAAAAGAGTAACTACCATCATGCTCTACATAGCAATGTTTCACTCAATAGTGAACTGCTTATATGATGGTGGTCTCAAAAAGTTATAACGGAGTTTAACAATTCTTATTGCTTCATGCCTTATAATATCACAGAATGAAGCATTACTTGTGATTTTGGGATCACATGTAAGCAAACCTACTGTACTGACATTCATAAGAAAATATATACAATTATGTACAGTAATACTTGATAATGACAATAAATGACTATTACTGGTATCGGGTCCTGACCTAGATCCCTGATCTCGCAAGTGAGTGTACGGCAGAGGTTAAATAAAAATGCTACAAGTTATATGATTTTTTAGGGTTCCAGGAGGGTCAAAACCCTTTAGCTAAGCTTGAGACTCTGAGGGCTAAGACTAAAACATCTCTGGACTAGCCCACTTTATTAGGACAAAAGGTAGGGAAACTGAGGAAAGCACAGATAATGAGCAGGACCTTGGGAGTCACCTCAAAGACTTCTCCAAGTAGAAAATTATGCCAATTTTGGAGAACTGTCCTATCTCCAATTGACATTTATGGTAGGATTGATACTGCATGAGTAATTTCTGCAGCTGTAGTCTTTATTTTGTTAATTGGGGTTGGAGCCAAGTGTCCACAGCTGTGGTCTTATCATGCCCTTTGAGGTATCTCTGGCCTAACAGGCCACTACAGGCCTCAGCCAGGACCAGTGATTCACAGAGGTTCACTTACTATGAATCAGCTCCCATCGCCAGGCAAGGGGCTGAGGCCTAGGACAGACTCACAGATGAACATAGAAAGCCAATTAGTAAAATTTAAATCCTGCTCAGAGTAGCTTCATAGTGGTCTCCAACAACTGGTTTCTATTTTAGCATTTAATTCTTTTTACTTTAGAATACTAATTTTTAAAAGTTTATATAATACAATATCTTTTTCCAATCAATACCTGCCTTGAAACTCATTTACATTGTTTCTTGAAGGCATTAAAAGGACATATCAAATAATTGACCTACATTCTCCAGAGTTGTGTAAGTATATTCTATAATCTCTCCATAGTGACAAAATCACTTATGACACATGTTTCGTAGTATATTCCCAAGATTCAACGGAAAGGGATGATATCCTAAACAAAAACAAAAATGTAAGGGTAGCTATCACAATAAATCTCCCTACTCTTGCATCACAGGAACTCTTAGAAATAATCTTCTATGTTAAGTTATGGAACAAGCAACACAGAAATGTGCTGGGCATGTGCGGACAGTGTAGAAATGACAGAGACCTTAAATAAGCATTTAAAATTCTCATTTAGCATTATTTCTGTTTCTCTTTTTCAACTTTACTTTCCAACTCATTATAAACTTTTGTCAAAATAAATATTTAAATACCGAGAACACAATATCAGCTAGATTAATTCACATACATTGTGTCATGGAACTTTTAATATCGTAAACAACTTCCTTGGTCTGAGAGAGTAGTCTTTCATTCCGTGCTAACGAATTCACTAAATAACTAAAATATACTGGCTACAATATAAAAGGCACATCAGGACTAATGTAAGTGATATAAATCAGAACATGATTACATAGAATTTTTTTCTATTATCCTTTTTTTTTTTTTTTTTTTTGTACCGGGGATCAAACTCATGACTGCGTGCTTGCAAGGCAGGCGCTTATGCCACTGAGCTTAATCCAAGCCCCTGGTTCTATTATTCTTAAACCTTACCATTGGATTGGCAAACCCAGGCATTCTATGCCAATCAGAGGCTTTCATCAGGTAACAAATGGACTAACCCTCCTGCACAGCCTACTTCACAAAAGAGAACAGCTTTGCTCCTGATGACTTTTAGTTGTTTTTATGTGTTTGCCATCAGCAAAATGTTGTCCTTATTGTTTGAAATTAATTTGTGACCTAAACTCCATTTATTCTGTGAATATTATTTCCTGTAATAGGTTAATATGTTCTTACATGGAAAAAATCCCAAGTCTATAATTTAGAATTTAGTGGAGCACCATTCAGGTGTCATGGAGTGTTTTGTAAAATAAAAATAAATATTGATAAAATATTACATTGATAAGTCCTTTTTTTTGACCTTATCACAAAGTTTGTGAAGAAAAAAAAATCTTAATTTTTCCCAACAATGTGCATGAACACAAGGGTGATTTTTAATCTTTACCATTTTAGATTCTTTGGTGTTAAGTCAATATCATTTTGTTTTTCTATTACATCTTTGAGAGTCTGGTTAAAAATGTTACATTAGTTTAATCAAATTATATTCTAAATCTAATTTTTGTGTGACCATTTTACAAATTATGGTGTGCTAACTTGTGGACTTTACAGGAAATAAATTATAATAAACATGAGGAAATAATTTGAAATATCACTTTAGCCCTAGTTGACATGAAGAATATATTTTATGTTCAAATGTATTGAGTTGATAAAATATATTTTATACTGATTGTGACTGTTTATCCATGAACACAAGTTTAGGAAAATGAATTTTCTGTTCTACAGAGATGAAATAAGGACATACCATCAGTTGGTCTCAACTTCACTCATGAAGGTAGAAAGTATTCCCTAAATTTGAGAGTAACTTCATTTTAAGTTTGCATATTTTTTTACTTTTTATGTTCTGCTATATTAAGTACATATGGTAAATATTCTTGATTATTTTTGTTCACATGGTAAACATATGAAGCCTCCATAAGTGCATGAAAGGCTTTTCATTTTATTCCTTCCATCATTTGTAAGTCTATAAGGAGGACCCTAATTGGAAACTTGAAAACACAATTGTTTCTTAAATAAGACTCAATAAAAATGACTGGATAACTATTTAATCAAAAAAGAGGTGAATCAGATGGAGCTGAATAAGACATTGATCCACACTTATTTGGGTACATTGTTATTCTCTCAATAAACCCAGCTATAAAAATGGTGTTTTAAGTGGTGACTGAAGTTTATGTATAGACCTACTAATAGTACTACTTTTTATGCTCACGGTTGATAAAGTGGAACATAAATTAGCTTGTTTGAGAAAAACACCTCTATCTTTTAAATTGTAAAAATTTTACTAGTTAATTTTCAAATCATATCTTAACATCAAAAGTTACTAATTATCAGTGTGATGATATTTTAATGAACTCATAACTTAATTATTTTAGATGTTTGAAAATTTGGATAGTTAAGCTTAATTGTCAACTTAACTGGCTTGGGAGTCCCCTACGGGAATAGTCAAGCACAATTCTGGGGGAGTCTGGGTGAAACATGGAGGCATGTTTCTTCCAGGCCACCATTAACTGAGCAACTTTACCCATTATACCCCTCTGCCATTATGTTCCTGCCTTGGAACCAGCCAATAATTGACTGAATCCACTTAAACTGTAAGCCAAATAAACCATATACTCCCTAAAGTTATGAGTGTGGGCATAGTGTCTCAGCAAGAGGAAAGCTGATTAATACAAAGATTTGCAAGATAACAAGAATAAGTCACCTTTTATAAGACTACCAGTTTATAAATAGAAACATATATTTTATTTATTTACATCTGTGAGATTTTACTTTATAAAAGCAAATCTCATTAATGAAAATTTAAAGTAATGCTTCACACACATAGTGTTATTTGTTTATTATTAATTAGAGGGTAGAAAACAGACTGTTGTGTGAATAAACTTTGGAAAAAATATCCCAAATGAAGGCAACAATGTAAGCAAGGAAAAGGAATTAGAGATGGGACATGAAAGATATTTAATACCAAGAAAACTTTGATATGTTATCATGTGTGTATCCAGGAATAATTGAATAATTTTTATTCAAAAGCATACATGCTAAAAAGCTCATTTGGGGGTCATTTTGAGGCAAAAGTTAAAAAAATGTTGTTGCAGTCAGGTGTTGCAAGGAAAACAATTACATACAGGACACGTAATTCACAGAATTATTTTATGGTAGTCACCCAAGAAGTGAGGAAATCTGTCCACACACTAAAGACCTAGAGAATCCAGCTGTGGGCCTAGATCCCACAGCAATGTCCTGCATGAGTTCAGCTGAAGACCTAGAGCCCATGACGATGCCTCCTGGAAGTCCAACTGAAGGCCTACAGAACACGGCAATGACTCATGCAAGTCTGTTTTATGGGTCTGTGCTGGGAAGGCCCCTAGGTCAGTGATGGAAGGCAGAAAGTTTATGCCAGCAGGATGAATGATCTGCACCAGTAGGCTGAGGGTTCTGCACTGGAACCAGGAAAAGACACTCAAAATAAGAACAAGAGCTCCCCTGAAACCACAGCCATCCTCAGTGACAACGAGGCCCTGAGCTCCTTCAACAATGAGCACAGCCAGGTTCTTATCAGGAAAGCCAACATGACAAGCTTCTCCTGGAGACTGAACAGCACACATCTTCCCCTCCAGTGCCAGGAAGCCATGCTCAAAGTAAGGACCACAGTTTCCCTAAAGTGAATCACAGTCGTTCTCAGCAACAACAAGGTCCCAAGATTCTCACACAATGAGAACAGCCAAGCTCTTATCAGGGAAAAAGCTTTATAAACCCCTCCAGGAGAACCCAAGACAACAGGAGAGCCAATGATGCCAGACAACAGGAGAGCCAATGTTGCCAAACAACAACACTACTTCCCCCCTCCAGGTCTCCTTTTTATCTTGGGAACAGTTCTCAAGTGGGCCCCTGACTCAGCACAACACTGATTCAGTTCAGTTAAGTTGACCATCAGTTTTCAATCCATCACAAATGTTAAGATGTTGAAAAAGGCCAATTAGGAAACTGCTGTGTTCAAGACTTGGGGAAATAAAGAAGTAAAATAAAAATAGATCAAAAGGGAGATTTAGAATATAGAATAAATAGAACTTGATTCACTCTTCAGAATTTAGAACACATGGCCCTGAAGAAAGGCCAGCAGATTTCTGTAGCTGCTGGTTTCAAACAGGAGCCTAAGAGAATTCTTTCTGTGGTCTGTTGGCCAATCCAGAACTTTGGAAATGGAGTGGTTAATTCATCAGAAAGAAATAGCAGGTGAGTATGGCAGACTTTAGGGGGCCTGCAGGGCAGAGACCCTGGCACCTCGGGACCTGCACTGTGCAGTTGATTCAGGGTGCCGGGAGAACAAGGAGCTCCTTCCCTCTCTGGGGGGTGGCTGAGAGTGTGGCAGACTTTTGGCGGCCCAAAGGAGAGAGACCCTGGCACATCGGGACCTGCACAGTGCAGTTGACTTGGGGTGCTGGGAGAACAAGGAGCTCCTTTGCTCTCTGGGGGCATCTGTGATCCTGCCGGTGCATGGGCTGAGAATCAGACATCTCATGTCGTCCTGTCCCCAGTCCCATGTCCACTCCACCCTGCTTAGCAAGTGGGAGCCAGTGAACTACACATCTTTTGAAAAGATTGGCTATGTTATTTTGTATGTATGAGCTCCCCATATGCAAAGACAAACCATTTGGAAGAAAACAAGAGACAATATGACAGATAGTGAAGATCTCTGGTTGTCTAGCTTTGAGATTTATGCTTTCTTATGTCCCATTCTGTTCTGTTTTGTAGTGTTTAATTTTACTCCCTTTTAAAATAAAATTTAAAAAAATTAAAAAAAAATTTAGAACAAAGAAAAGTGTATATATTTTGTTGCATGAATTTATTTTAAAAGTACAAGTATAAAACTACATGAACTATAAACAATGGAATGGATATCTAGTTATTAAAATAACGATGAGTTCTTTGAAATATTTCCCATACAGTTTGGATTTTTTTCACAAACTCTCTTCCTACACCTATGACTTCAAGAATTCTAACTACTTTCTCTTCCAGTAGATTTAGCATTTCTGTTTTAATATTTAAATATTTGATACATTTTGACTTGACTTTAGTGGTGATAGACATGGGTCTAGTTTTAGTCTTTGGCATGTAGAGAACCAATTTTCCCAGCATCATTTATTAAAGAAGCTAATTTTCTCCCAGGGAATTTGTTTGGCTCCTTTGTCAAAGATGAGATGGTTGCATGTGTTTGTAGTTATGTCTGCATCTTCTATTCTGTTCCACAGATCCTCACATCTGTTTTATTGACAGAACCATGATGATATTATGACAGTAAATTTGTAGTATAATTTCAAGTCAGGGATTGTGATGTCTCCTGCTTTGCCTTTGTTGCCCAGAAATGCATTTGTTACTCTAGGCCTCTTCTGGTTCCAAATGAATTTTAGGAATGTTTTCTCTATTTATGTGAGGTATGTTAATGACATTTTGATTGAGATTGTATTAAATCTGTATAGCAATTTTGGGTGTATGGTCATTTTCACTATGTTGGTTCATCCTATCCATGAGGAAGGGATATCTTTCCATTTTCTGATATATTCCTCAATCTCCTTTTATACAGTACTGTCATTTTCAGTGTATAGACCTTTTACTTCCTTTGTTAGACTGATTTCTAAGCATTTCATTTTTGTGGATGTTATTGTGAAGGGTATGAGTTACCTAACAACTGTCTGTGTATAGGAATGTTTGTGTACAGGAATGCTATTGAATTTTAAGTGTTGAAGTGTTGTCTGAATTTAGTTATATCTATTTCCTTTCTGGATATCTTTCCAGAAGAATTAAAAATATCATACTACACTGATATATGTGCACCCATGTACATAGCAGCACAATTTGTAATAGCTAAATCCTGGAAACAACCCAAATGCTCATAAATTGCAAAATGGATTTTTTTAACAATGGAGTACCACTTAGCCATAAAGAAGGATAAACTTGAGGATTTTATAGGTAAATGTGTGCAAATAACACCATACTCATTAGGGAAATAAATTTGACTCACATGTGTAAACATATTTTTCTCCCTGGTGTAAGAAACAGAAAGAGTAAATAAAGTCTAAAATTACACTAGATATTGTGAAATGGGAAGAAATTATTAAAAAGTAAAAAAAGAACAGGGATAGGGAAAAGGGAAAATGAGGAAAGGGAAAAGGGGAAAAATGCAAGTTATTTATACTGGTGTCTCTTAGTTCATAGAAAAGGATATTTGTGCTTGTGTTGATTGGAGAATTTTTTATGCCCATATCTTTTCCTCTGAGTAACTACTTTAATGATAATAATATACAATGTATTAACTATTGTTATTCTCCTATACTTTGATTATGAAATTTTATTTTTTCCAATAAATAAACAAATAAATAAATAACAGTGGGAAAAATTACTTTTTGGGGTCCTCATAATCTTTCAAATGAGAATATCAAAGGAAGGTACATTATCCATCTCAGCTTTAACACAATGGCTTCTACCAAGTGCTTAATCAAAAGAAATTACTTTCTCACATTTGCAGGAGCTGGAAAGTAAACCATCAATATTCCAGCTGATTTGGATTCTGATGCTTTCTTTCTGGCTTACAGACAATCTCTCTCCCTAACACCTCAAATGAAAGAGAGGGAGGTGGGGTTTTTTTCCCTCATAGAAGGCAGTATTTTTTTTTTATGGGATTAGATTTCTACTCTTAAGCAACTTCAATTTGTCATTTCCACAAGGCCTTTTCTATAAATATAGTAGCCCTGGGGTTTAGGACTTCATAGGTAAATTTGGGGCAGATGGGACACAATTTGGTTCAAAGCAGATAACTAAGACATTTTTCATTTTAGTAATTAGTATTTAAGATGAAACAGTTTATTGAATGGAAACTATCATGAATTCAATTTGGGTTATGTAATATAATAATTTGTTGAAGTAGTTTATGCATTTATGTAAATGTAAACTTATTATATAGTTAGTACACTGCAAAGAATGAGACTTTTAAATATTTGCTCATGAAATAAAAAAATTAAAACTAGCTTCAAGAGAGAATTCATGAGAAAACACATTGATTAAAAAATTCAAATGATTTTAAATTGGAAAGTACACTTGGATGAGTTCAACTTTTTCCATGTCAATTGTAATAGGAGAAAGGAGGTATGGGCAAACTATGGAATGATTTAATCATGTCATGATTTGGTGCTAGCATTAGAAAAAGCCTCAGAACCAAAATTCACTTTTCCTAGTGTAATGTTTTAGTCAGAACACCCCATGATATGAAGCTTTAGCTGTATCATGGATATTTGGCCTGAAAATGATGTGCTCTGCTAATAAATATTTCAGGTGTTAGCTAGAATATTTGTTCAAAATATTCTTTAAACCTCAATTCACTTGCTGTTTGAGTATCTTATAAACCAAATGTAATGATTATAATATTGATTTAATTATTTTTAGCATAATTATCAGAGGATTTTTCATTTCTTTTTTGTGAAGCAGATATTAGGCTCCACTGTTGACAGTGGCATTAATCTGGGTCACTGGCAGAAGCATCATGAATTAGTAAATTATAGCCTTTCATATCCTTTTCATCCTGCCCATAAAGTCTGGTCACACTGTGTGTATTTCAAATAATACATATGTTGCCATAGATCATTGGTGCTTAACTTTCTTCAGTAAGAGTCAACAATGACAACTAAAGAATATTATTTGATGGTTTCTCTGTTAAGCAGTCTTGGATCTAGAATCACAGTGAAATTCTCCAGTTTTCTTACTAAACACAACATCCTGCAAAATATATAGTAACATTGCCATTTTATGCACAAATATGAAAACAGGGCCATAAGTTGGATGGATGATGTTATGGTTTGTGTCTAGATGCCTCCCAAAGCCTCATGCAGTCATGAGGGTGGGATTCTGGAGATTGTAACTGGCTCAAGGTCTCTTGCTGGGATTGAGAATGTGAGTGCTACACATGCTCTAGGGCAGGTAGCCTACATACAGTATAAGAGCCTTGTGCTTTTCTCTCTTGCTCACTATTTTGCTGCCTTCCACCACCATGAACTGTTGCCCATCTGCAATGTGCTACCCTGCCTTTAAGTCAGTTGGTGATGGACTGAAACCTCTACAAACTGTGAGTTAACTTTGGGTGTAGGGTATTTTGCCTCAGCAACAAGAAAGGTAACTAAGAAAGATGACATTAATTTCAGGATTCACATCTTCATGTTCCATGTTTTTTCCACTACACCGAAGCATTGCTTATGTCATTATCTTACCTGAACCAGATAATGCTGGGTATGAAAAAAGTAGTCAAATTCTTACTAATAGCTGTCACTGTCTTTTGTGTTCAATAATATCATAGAAGGGCAAAACAAATACATGAATTATGTAGGTCTTCCTCAAGGAAAGTTTGCTCTTTTTGAATTTCGTATAAAGCATTGGAATTTTCTAGATGAACATAACATGGTTGAAATTTACATGTGTGTTTCGGGGTAGGTAAGCTGTTATTACACACTAAAAATAGGATAAACTGTTTAGTATTCCAAAACTGATTAAATATTTCTCTAGATTATGGTTCCATTTGTTTTGAGACAAATTTCAAACTCAAATATTATTCATGTTCTGCCATAGCCCAACTGGCTTGTTAAAACCTTAAGTTTTGGTATTTTTCTTTTAAAAAACAAAAAATAAATGAATTTTCACCACAAAAATGTCCATGAATCTGTGCTCTCTGTATTAAAGGGAAATTCTTGCTATTATGAAAAATTACTTACTCCAATTATGATACTGTTAATTATGAGAACATGAAAGAATCTTTGGAAACATAAAAATTCCATATTCCATAAAAATTTTTAGCATGCCTGTCATTAAAAGGAATTAAGATATTTTTAAAAATACAACATTATCTATATTTAGGTTATGATGTATTACATCAGCATTGTAAAAAAAGAATATTAATGACTTGTTTTACAAGTGAGATGCTGAGGCTGTGAACCATCGAGAGTTGAAAATTTAGTGACTGCAATAAGGTTTCATTATTCCCAATCCAGTGACCCTTGTTCATTACCAAATGTGACAGAACTGTCATATGCATCATGCATCTGCTACAAGAAATAGAGATAAATTGATTACTCTTTTGTGAGGTAAATCAAATTCTTTGGATGAAAAGACTCTCCTTAAGTAAATATTTCTTTTTGGAACAATAATAACATTCTAGAGACATGTAGGTATGCCAATCAGAATATCTAA
>PVJX010023601.1:0-29077 GCA_004027295.1 Dolichotis patagonum | reverse complement strand
CCGAAAGTCTGCCACACTCTCAGCTGCCCCCAGAGAGGGGGGGAATTCCTTGTTCTCCTGGCACCCCGAGTCAACCACACGGTGCAGGTCCCAATGCGCCAGGGTCTCTCTCCTTCAGGCTGCCGAAAGTCTGCCACACTCTCAGCTGCCCCCAGAGAGGGGAGGAGTTCCTTGTTCTCCTGGCACCCCGAGTCAACTGCACGGTGCAGGTCCCGAGGCGCCAGGGTCTGTCCCCTGCAGGCCCCCCAAAGTCCACCATACTCACCTGCTATTTCTTTCTGATGAATTGACCATTCCATTTCCAAAGTTCTGAAATGGTCAACAGACCACAGAAAGAATTTTCTTTGGCTCCTGTTTGAAACCAGCAGCTACAGCGATCTGCTGGCCTTGCTTCAGGGCCACCATCAGTTCAATCTTATATTGAGTGAAAAATATCTAGTAATCATCTTTCTTTGGGCTCCAAACCATATATAATTTTTGAACCATATATGATTTTGGATATCTGCTTTAGGTAGAGAATGTTCTTGGAAAATTGTCATTGACTTGAAAAAAGAAATTAACTTAAGCTGATTTCATAGAGAAAAACTTTTTAAAATTAGCTTATTTGGGGGCAACCCATTTGGGACCCTCCTGTCTTTCAGGAGTTATTCCTATTCTCCATTCCTTTTCTCCTATAAATTTTCCTACTCAACCTCCATTATTCCTTAAAATTCATTCTTTGACTTCAGAGAACATGAACCTCACATATCTGACTTCCAGCATTTCACCTATCTCATCTTGGAGGCCCCAATGAGATACTTGGAAGGAATGAGGAAAGTAAGACAAGGAGGAAGAAAGGAGAAAGATGGGGAAGGAGGAAGGAGAGAAAAGAGAAAGAAGGATGAAAAAGAAGAGGATAAAGGAGGAGGAGAAGAAAAGAATTTATCATAATGTGGCCTGCAGAACTGTCTAGGCATCCAGAATCATCTAAACACCAAAGTCTACAAGACCAGCCCACCTTTTGTTTGATTCTTGTGCCCAGGAAGCAACACTCTGACACTTAATGTTATTCTCTGGTTGCCTAAATGTTATGGTTTGTTTCTAGATGCCCCCCCATGCAGTGTTAGATGGGGCTTTTACAGAAGTGGCTGAATCTAGAGTGTATGATGCTGGGGTTAAGGGTGTGTGATTACTAAGTCAGTCCACTGATGGTTTGCACCATCCTAATCAGGGTAGCCTAGATAAATTATAAAAAGGGCAGAAAGATGCTGTTAAAATCCCTTGTTGCTTTTGTTGTCTTCCAGTGCCATGAACTGTTACCCCTCTACCATGTGCCACCCTGCCTTGGAGCTAGCTGATTATGGACTAAAACCTCCATAAACTGTGATCTAAACAGACATTTTGTCCCTTAAAAAATTAGTTTATTTCCTGACAGGAATGGTGGCACATGTCTATAATCCCAGCACTCAGGAGGCTGAGGCAGGAGGATCACTGTGAGTTTGAGACCAGCCTATGATACATAGTAAATTCAAGGCCAGCCTGCACTATGTAGTGAGACCTTGTCTCAAAAACAATTAGATTATTTCCTGAAGTATATCCATAATACAAAAGGATCCCAAAATGAAGTTAGGAGGAAGAGGAGAAAACAATGGAAACGAATTTTGCCCTAAACATGATACAGTTTTTTTGGGTGGTTTTTTTTGGTACCAAAAATCAAACTTACAACCTCATGCTTGCCAGGCAGATGCTGTGCCACTGAGCTATATCCCCAGCCCCTAACATGATATAGTTTTGACTAACAGGTATAGACCCAATTAAGGATCTGAATCAAAGCTGAGATGTTTGGCAGAAGACAGTTCAAATATGGAAAGCCCACAAGATACTAACTCAGCTGGAAGCAGAAATAAAATAATAATAATAATAATAATAATAATAATAATGTAGATTCAGAATGTATCTTCTATTGGTTCTATCTCTGTAGAGGCCACACATTACTCATAAAGATCCCCTATTGACTAAACTCGGCCAACAGGGAAACCATATAGCACTGGGTGTGGTGACACACACTGGTAATCCTGGCAGGTGGCAGCTCTTGGCACCCAGTTGTGTGGGAGGCTATGCCCAGTGAGTGGAGCTGCCAAGGTTTTAAGAGAAGGTGGAAATCTATTTTGTTTGTGAAAAGTCTTGCTTCCTAAGCATTTGCATAATTGAGAACTCATTGCTAAATTCTTTATGCTTTGTGTGTTTCTCTGTTTCTCTTAGGTGTGACAATTTAAAAAGATTTTTAAAAAATTATTAGGCAGGTAAATAAAAACAAAACAAAGAAAGAAAAAAAACAGGGAACATTCTTAACTTCCAGGAATTCCTTACCTAGACATGTAAATAGGGCTGGACAGGTGACACACCTGTAGTCAGTCCCAGCACTCCAGAGGCTGAGGCAGGAGCATCACCAAGAGTTTGAAATCAGCCTGAACTACATAATGGGACCATGTCTCAAAAAGAAGAAAGAAAAAAAGAAAAAGAAAGAAAGAAAGAAAGAAAGAAAGAAAGAAAGAAAGAAAGAAAGAAAGAAAGAAAGAAAACCAAATATTCCAGTAAATAATGTGCTATGTGGGCTCAGAAGAACAGCAAACAATTCCTTCTAGCAGAAGGGAGCATGGGAGGAGGTGTGGTAAGGAGGCGGAATATGGGCTGCCAGCCAGAGAGGAGGTAACACAGGAGGGGGAGGGAGTTCTTCCCTTAAAGAAAAAGAAACAGAATGACTCAAATTGGATTTTCCAGGTTTATAACCCTTAAGAAGCTAAGAAAATTTTTCAAAAAACTAAAAAGAAATGTTTTATTTGTCCTTCTATCTTGCATTACCCCATGTTAATGCCTCGCTAATTAAACTGTGTCTCTTTAATTCAAGGCACTGGGGAACTTGGTCAGGTACCATTGTGTCACCAGTCCAGGTGACCATCTCCTGGTGACAATGTCGTCATCACTACCAACCCAGACGAATCTGGTGCTTTGTGTCCTCAGCGGAAGTGAGTTTCCTAAGCAACAGAGAAGTGATTTCCACACTCGGGGAGAGCTAACCTGCTTCCCTGAGGATGACTCTGCACTCAGTCACGCCTTCCCAGGGGATTTCCTATCTGCTAACATGAACTGTGTCCCTTGGGTACACAGTCCCCACAACCATCTCTTCCGTGTGCTATTTTGAAGCCTGCCTACTGAGGATGAGAAACCCTAGCTACTAGAGCCACAGTCAGGGTGTAGTTCGCTAGTAGAATGCTTGCTTATACGCATGAGGTCCTGATGTGGGAGATAGGGCGTGGCAAAACTGGGCGGGGAAATAAGCAGGAGCTGTCAATTACAAGAGCCCAGGATAGCGCCAAATAATTCCCAGGGTCCCACCAAATAATTCCCTAGAATCTGTATGTGGAACTTCTCGTGGGCTCCCAAGAGATGTAGATGACGTATAAGGACACAGATGGCAGGAAAAGCTCGCTGTCTTGACTCCTGCAGGTAACCTGCTTTGTGTCTTCAGTGCACTTTTATTTTTGCTTTTATCCATTCCTCTTTGTTTAGTCCACGTTCACTCTGCAGAGCCAGTTTTTCTCTTACCCCTTCATCCCAAAGAAACTTTTGTCATTGTTTTCAGCTTGTCTGTCCAATTCTTTGCTCAGGGAAAGAAGGACCTGGAATACTTTTAATTGGTGAGTCATCACTAAAGGAATTACCTGACAACAGTCCTGGGTTCAATGCCCAGCACTGCCAGATGATAGATAGACGATAGATGGATAGATAGATAGATAGATGATAGATAGATAGATAGATAGATAGAAAGATAGATAGATAGATAGATAGAATAAAGAGTCAACTCAATAGTCCCTGTTAAGAGGGCTCATGCCTGGGTTCCTGACCCAGTTCACTGATTAAAGAAACTAAGCATCTGAACGATCTAGTTTCTTCCTCTGTTCCGGTCATACTGCATTGCCTTCATGGGGTCCCTTCCTTCATTCATATATTTTCAAGACCCAAATAAAGCCTAAAAAGATTTCCTGACTCTTTTAATCATTGTTACCTTTTACTTTCTCTAAATTGTGCTTTCCCAAAGCCCATACCTGAGTTATCACTTAATCTTCTTTGCCTTGCATTATTTCTCTAATAACTTGAAGTGTTTATTTTGGTACTCCAGTAATATTGTAAACTTTTTTTTCAGTACTGGGATTGAACCCAGGGCCACATTCCCAAGTGTTTTTAAATTCTTCATTTTGAAAACAGGTCTCTGTAAGACACTAAGCTGCCCAGGCTGGGTTTGAATTTGTTGTCCTCCTGCCTCAGCCTCCCAAGTGCTGAGATTATAGCTGGCTAGTTAATTCTTAAAATGTGTTTAAGATTTAGTTGATTCGCAACCAATAACAAATGCTAGAGGGGATTTTTCCACTGTTGGTGGGAGTATAGACTGGTACAACCACTGTGGAAATCAGTGTGGAGGTTCCTCAAAAACTAGGATTAGCAGTCCCATTACACCCAGCTATTCTCCTTCTGGGTATCTTCCCAGAAGAATTAAAAACATCATACCACAGCAATATATGTGCATCCATGTTTATAGCAGCACAGTTTATAATAGCTAAATCTTGGAAACAACCCAAATGCTCATCAACTGAGGAATGGATAAAAAAAGATGTAGTATTTTTATACAATGGAGAACTATTCAGCCATAAAGAATGATAAACATGAGGCTTTTATAGGTAAATGGATGCAACTTGAGACCATACTCATAAGTGAAATATATCAGAGTCACATGTGTAAACATCGTATTGTCTCCCTGGTGTGAGAAACTGAAAGAGTAAAGTCTAAAATGTACCACAGATACTGTGAAATGGGAAGAAATTTTTCAAAAGGAAAAAGGAACTAGGATGAGTGAAAGGGGAAAGGTCAGTAGGGAAATGGGAAAAAATGCAAGTCAATTATACTATTAGTATCTCTTAGTTCACTGAAAAAGAAGGTTTGTGCTAATAGCTATTGGAGAAATTTTTATGCCCATATCTTGTACCCTGAGCAACTACTTAAAGATAACAACACATAATGTATTAACTATTGTTATTCTTCTATTATTTTGTTATGAAATTTTGTTTTACTTTTTTCCCACAAAATAATTTTTTAAATATTTAGTTGACTTAGATGGTGGAAACCAGCTCGAGAGCAGGCTGGTAATGGAGGGAGTGGATTGGTAATCAATGCTCCCACTTTCAAAGGCCAGCTTAGTCAAAATCCAGCCTTCAAATTCCAGCTAGATAAGAGCATAATATAAAAACAAAATGGACTAGGGGTGTAGCTCTATGGGCGAGTGTTTGCCTAGCATTTGCAAAGCCCTGAACTGGATCCCCAGCACCACAAAATTAAAATTAAAAAACAGCATTCAAATTACATAGCACATTCACAATTCACCCAGTGGAAAATTGGGTCCACCCAGTGTCACAAAGGTTGACTGTGATTAGTGTCAACCTCAAAAGCCACCTCTGGAGCATCTCAAATTTAATTTATTTCCTGATTACCCATGCATTAATCTGAACCCTTGAGATCTTTCTCAATTAAAAGTTACTTTTTCTCCTTGTCAGTTTAAAGGGCTGTTTCTCTTCCCCTGCCACCCATACTCTTGGAGTCTGAGGCCAGCTAGGGCAGCTCATTACAGAAGCGGCATTGAGGGTGGCACAGAGGAGCCACCCACAATGCTTAGTGCAGGGAGAACAGTGCAGGCAGTGGGCATGGCCCGGTCCTGCAGCTAAGCCTCCGTGAGCAAGGCTTCTTGCTTTCCTTCCCTCTTCCACTCACCTGCAGGATCGAAGCCCAGTGAAATCCTCAGTGCTCTTTTGCTCTCTGGCCCACCTCACCCAGGGCAAACTCCTGAGGGTCCCATCTTCTCCTTGGGCACTAGGAAAAGACAAGGCCCCTGCTGTCTCCTGGACCTAGTGCCAAGTCCAGATGGACGTTTTTAGTCTGTGTTGCATCTATATTTTTTCCTCCTGTCATGGGTAAAATTTTTCCACTGACAGTTCACTCTTGTTTTGTTTCTGTTTGCTTCTTTTGCAGCACTGAAGACCAAAACCAGGGCCTTGCCCATGCTAGGCAAGTGCTCCCCCAGTACTTCCACAGGACTTTCTCTCCGGTACCTGAGGTTTTTCTGCAAAACAAAAAGCCAAAATCTCCCATCACAAGTGATTTATTCTAAACCTGTCCACATGGGACAAAGTCTTGATAACCCTCCTTCTGCCTCTTACCCAGAGTTTGGCACAGAGCGGAAAGGCATCTGACAGTGATCTCTTTCATTAACAAGAAGTATTTTTTTGGCTTCTTATTGGTTTTTGTTTTGTTTTTGCTTTTTGGCTCTGAGGATTGAACACATGAGGCCATGCATGCTAAGCAAGTGCTCTATCACTGATCTGCACCCCCGTCCAAGGAGAAGACTGCAACAAAGAGGTCCAAAGAACTCATAACAGAGAAGAGAGTCCTGGTAGTAGAACCAAAAAGTGTACCCAGAGTCTTGAAGGTTCTGACTTATTTACTGCTGTTGCTCTGATATCTGACACAGTGCCTGATACACTGTAACTATATATCCCGAGGCTCCAGGGTCTCTCTCCTTCCAGCCGCTGAAAGTCCGCCACACTCACCTGCTATTCCTTTCTGATGAATTGACCACTACATTTCCAAAGTTCTGAAATGGCCAACAGACCACAGAAAGAATTCTCTTTAGGCTCCTGTTTGAAACCAGCAGCTATAGCAATCTGCTGGCCTTGCTTCAGGGCCATACTCTGTAACTATATAATAATAAGTATGAAGCCAGTTGTGGTGGCACACACCTGTAATCCCACTGCTAGGGAGGCGGAGGAAAGAGAAACACCCCAAGTTCAAGACCAGCCTGGGCTACACAGAGAGTTCAAGATCAGCCTAGACTATATAGCGAGAGCTGTCTCACAGTAATAATAATAATAGAACAAATAACAGCAGTGATAGCTGCCACATGTTCAGTACTTAGTGAAGTACGGAATATGTTGAAAATACATGATAAACACTGGGCATGGTGGCACACACCTGTAATCTCAGCACTCAGGAGGCTGAGGCAGGAGGATCATTGCAAGTTCAAGACCAGCCTGGGTTACAAAATGAGCTCAAAGCCAGCCTGAACTACATCGTGAAACTCTGTCTCAAAAAGACAAAAAAGGGGAAAATACATACTAATGATATTGGACAAATGAGGGACTAATACTAGAGATAGTATTATTTATTGAGCACTTATTGCCAGATGATCTTATTTAATCCTCACAGAACCCATAGGAAGTCAGCATTTCCACTATTTCTATTTTTTTGGCTGAAGTCTTTTATTAATTCATATATAATTACATATCTTCTAGTTTGTTGAAGTAGTAAGTGGGACAACACTTGCTGCAGTACTGTCTATCAAAGTGGCTGGTCATAAGAACTCCAGCACTTGACCAGTTGTGGTGGCACATGCCTGTAATCCCAGCACTCAGGAGGCTGAGGCAGGAGGATCACAGCAAGTTTGAGGCCATCCTGGGCTACATAGTGAGTTCAAGGCCAGTTTGAACTACATAGTGAGACCCTGTCTCAAAAAAAAAAGTAAGAAACGAAAAAACTCTGTACCACATTCATCTGAAGGGCATTCCCAGCAAAGATGACTAATTTTGACATTTTCATCCTCCTTATAGTATTTCAGGACAGCCAACATAATCTTCATTCTCTTCTACTTAGTCTTAGGAGTGGTGTAAGACTTCTTCCTTTCCTTAGCACCACCACGGAGTCTCAACACAATGTAAAGCATATCGTCTTCCAGTCGCTTACCGCTGAAGAGCAGCCTTTGCTGAGCAGGAGGAATTCCTTCCTTATCTCGGATTTTGGCCTTTACACTTTCTATAGTGGCCGAGGGTTCATCCTGGAGCTTGACACCCTTTCTCTTAAGGGTTTTGTCCAAAATCTGCACCTTCGCGGCGGTTTCCACCACACATGGTGGGTCTGAAAGGGCAACCGCCTCGTGGACCCACGGACTATCCGGACCCCATTCTTTCCATTTTGTAGATTGGGAAACCATGGATGAGGGACAGCAAGTAACTTTCCAGAAAGCCCATATGGCCAGGGAGTGGTGGCTAGGTAGCATTTCGCAAACACCTGCAGTGACACCACAGCTACTGTGCCCCTCCCCACCCTTTAGGGCGACCTCTACTGGAAACAGGGGACACTGCAGAGGCGGGGTAGTTGGCCTAAGTGATCCTCCCCCTCGTAGACTTTTATTTATCACTGTTAAAAAATCTAGATTATTTGGGTTTTTTGTTGTTGTTTGCTTGTTTGTTTCTTTTTTGAGAGAGTCTTGCTCAGTAGTTCACGTTAGCCTCAAACTCACAGTGATCCTCCTGCCTCAGCCTCCTGAGCTCTGGGATTACATACCCAGCTAAAAATCTAGATTTTAAAGACTTTTGGACTTGTGGTTCAGATCCATCAGCTCATTCAACTTTATCACCAGCGTTATCCCCAGTGCTTTTCCAGGGCTACTCCCTTCCCTATGAAACACCATGAGTGTCCTCAACTCAAACTTGGGCTTCTATTTTTACTTTGCCAATGAAGACATCAGGAAGAAGATAAATAGAGAGGCGGTTCTCTTTCCCAATGCTGTCTGGAGTCAACTTATTGACCACTTCCTTTAGTTCATTTGTTGGCCCCTCCCGGGTCAACATTTCCATCATCTTCTTCTGGATTGAGTGGGCCTGCTGGCACTGAGCGGAAGTCTTCCGTATCTAATTGCTGTGATTGGTTCGTAAAAGCAACACAGGACAAAAGAAGCAAGTAACCATCGGTGGTCTTGACATCAACCTGAGCTTCGATCACAGCCTGCCATTTTTTGACCATGGGGCACACTTCCTCATGGGTAGGACTATGCTACAAAAGCGAGGCAGGCATCTTATGCCCTGCACATACACAGTGATTAGCCTTAAGTTTCAAAGTGCAGCGTCATCATCCTGCAGATCAGCCAGGCTCACTTTGCACGCATGACCTTTGAACCCATCGGATGCATTTTGGGTTCCTCGAGTTCTGATGATGAGGGTTTTATTCCAAAATGTCTTATGCTGAACATAGCCGATGCTGTCACGTCATACCAATCTTTCTTAGAAAATGATCAACCATTTTCTTTCTGGCTCCCTTTTTGTCGCCTTTCATAAGGTGCTTGTTCTGGCCTCTAGTGTGACACTGCTCAGAGTGCTCAAAGTGGTGATTGTGAGGCCTGAAATCGCAGCCCCCCAAGCTCCTTCTTCATGCAGACACTCGGCATCTCCAGGCCGTCAGCCCACGTCTCCCTGTTCAGCTTGTTTCTGCATATGGACAAGTGGCCTACATAGCCTACTTTTTTTTAACTTTAGTAAATTATAAAGTAATGAATGACACACAGCTTTGGCTTATGTATCATCCAATGGATCCTCTACACATTGCAAAAAAAATGTGTTGAAGATTGATGTGTCAAAACCTTTAGTCAAGGCAGGCATGGCAGCACACACCTGCCTGCAATCCCAGCACTTGAAAGGCTGAGGCAGGAGGATCACCATGAGTTCAAGACCAGCCTGGGCTACATAGTGAATTCAAGGGCAGCCCCTGAACTACATAGCAAGACTCTGTCTCAAAAAAGAAGAAAAAAAGAAACAAAACCAAAAAGACTCTAGGTTTGCATTTACGTTTTCCAAACCTAGGACTCTTTTCTGCCTCAAACCAGCCAATAAAGAAACTCTGTTTGGGTTTGGAATGTAGCAGGTTGTGACAGTGTGCTTGCCTAGCATGCACAAGGCTCTGGGTCTGATTCTAGGCATCAAAGGGAAGAAAATGTCCAGGTTAACAGTGTTTTATTTAAATGCATTAAAGACACCACTCCCCTATCTCTGGTTTGCATGGGGCGGGGGCAGTACTAAAGACAACCTGAGCCTCTGCACTGAGCTACATCATCAGCCCCTTTTTATCTGCAGCCAGTGTCTTGCTAAATTGCCCAACTGCCTGAGCTGGGCCGGAAGTTGTACACCATCACGTCTGGCTTCTTTTTGGTTTTGACCATGACGTTAGAAACTAGGTACTGAAAGAAAGCTTGGGCAATTGTTCCGTCTGCCACCCTGTCCAGAATGGAAGCACTATAAATGCATGATTTCCAGCCCCCATCTGGGACTGCTGAAAATAAAAAGGAGAAAGGAAAGAAGTGTGCTTTGACGTGTTTCTTTGCAACATTTTCTCTACTTTAATCTTTTCCCTACTCTTTCTTCTTTAAAAAAAATCTCCAAGTGTGGTTAAAATTAAATGTTAATTAGGTTATGTGTGAGGTCTAGTTTCTTATTTATTTTTGTTTTTCTTTTGGAGTCACTGTCTCACTATGTAGCCCAGGCTGGCCTTGAATTTTTGGCGATCCTCCTGCCTCAGCCTCCTGAGTGCTGGGATTACAGGCATTCACCACCATGTACTGCTGAGTTCTACTTTGAAAGAAAGAAAAAGGTATGAGGGGTTTATCCTAGGTGATAGACCTTGTTCACTTGATGTCTGGCCAGGTAGATAAAATGCTCTAAGCAAAGTGCAGGAGAAATCACACCATTGAGTACCAGTCCCTGTGAGGAGTGCTTATTCCGTGCCCCCTGGAGTGGACTTCAGTGGTTGGCAAACATCAACAAGAGTCACTGCAAAGCCAGGAGTGCTAACATGGGCCAGCTTCTTGGCAGGCAGGATGATAACCATTTGTTCAAGGCCAGCCTGGGCTACATAGTGAGACCCTGTCTCAACAAGAAATCAGGAACAAGAGAGTGGGAGAAGAGAGAAAGAAAATGAGCCTACATAAGATAAAACAGGCATAGACACAAACCCTTTCCCACTGGGCCATTCACAACTATTCTTCTTAAGCCAGTTAGCTGTAATTCTTACACTACCAGGAAGCCAGGAAGAAACAACCATCTAAAGAATGCCTCCTATATCTAAGCACACTACAAAGGGCTTTACAAGTGATTGAATAGTCTCAACCTAAGAGGTGGAAACTATGATCACTAACTCCATTTTACACAGATGCACACTAAGCTCAAGAACCTTGTCCAAAATCATGTAGCTAATAGCTAGCAGCAGTGAAATTTTCATCCAAATCCACCTGGCCTCAAGATCCCTGCTTTTGTCAGGTGTGGTGGCATACAATTGTGATCCCAGCACTCAGGAGGCTGAGGCAGGAGGATCGTTGCAAGTTCGAGACCAGCCTGGACTACAAAGTGAGCTCAAGGCCAGCCTGAACTTCATAGTGAAACCCTATCTCAAAAAGACAATAATAATATGCAAGACTAATGAAACTAATGTACTAATAAAACTTCATCTGTGAGAAACAGAACAAATGTTCTCCTTATCTACAGTTTTTGTTTTCTTTGCCTGAGTTCCAGCCTTTGGACAGTATTTGACGAAGTATCTGTTTTTTTATTTACCATTTTTTGCCAGAAGACCCATGAAGCCGGTAATTACATGGTGATGTAGGAAAAGGCTAAAAGGAGACGCAGTTGTACTTCTCATTCTGCCAGTGTAACTGTGTAACTATGCACTAGTACTTTGGCCTCTCTGAGATTCTGTTTCCTTAGCTGATAAGGATTTTCGATTGAGGAGCCAGGGAGGGAAGAAATCTCAACAACATGGTTTAAAGACACTGAAAGTAAAAAAAAATACCTCTTACACTTCCAGGCCTTCAGACTAGCATTACTTTTTATTTTTATACCTTTTTTTGTTTCTGTTTTTCTTTTTTCTTCTTAATCGGTACCGGGGATCAAACTCACAACCTCACAACCGTGCACTTGCAAGGCAGGCAGGTGCTTATGCTGCTGAGCTAAATCCCTAGTCCCTCTGTTTTTTGCTTTTGAGATAGTGTCTTGCTATGTAGTCCAAGCTGGCCTTGAATTCAAGGTGATCCTCCTGCCTCTGCCTCTCAAGTGCTCGGATTGCAGGTGTGCATCACCATACCTGGCCAAGATCAGCTTTATTTAAATGCTGATTTTATTCTTAGATTTTGCTGAAGTGTACAATGGAAATGTACAATCAAGGTTTGGGGGCGTATTTTGGTGGTTTTTGTTTTGTTGCATTATGCACCACGTATTTTTTAATTTAACAGAATCTAGATAAGAAAGCCAGGCATGGTGGCACATGCCTGTAATCCCAGCACTTGGGAGGCTAAGGCAGGAGGATCACTGTAAATTGGAGGCTAGCCTGGGCTACAAAGTGAGCTCAAGGACACCATGAACTACTCAGTGAGAGCCTGTCTCAAAAAAAATCTCAGTAAGAAAGTTTGACATATGTTAAAAAAATAAGTAACAATACATGAAAATTAAAACTAAATTTGGGCATGGTAGTGCAAACTCGTAATCCTAGCACTGAGGGAGGTTGAGGCAGGAAAATTGCGAATTCAAACCCAGCATAGGCAATTTAGTGTCTTACCCATATCCTGTCTCAAAATAAAATATATTTTTAAAAAGGCTGGGAATGTAGCTCAGTGTGAAAGCGCAAGGTACAATCCCTAGTATGGGGTGGGGGAGGCTAAATGAAATCACATCTACAGCCTGGCATGGTGACAAAGGCCTATGATCCCACTTGGGAGGATGAGACAGGAGGATTGCTACAAGTTTGAGGCCAGCCTGCACTAGATAGCAAGACCCTGTCTCAAAAAAAATTTTTTTCAAAGTGCTAAGCAAGGGATCCCATTCATGATAAATACTAAGAAATCCTGGTTTCTGGGATCTGGGGAGAGCATTTACCTAATACCTACAAGGGTCTGGGTTCGATCCCAACACTGCAAAAATTAAAAAATAAAAAAAGTGCTAGTTGTATATATCCTTTCTTCCTCTGCAGCAGCCTGCCAAATGAACATTATTTGCACTGGGGTCAGAACATGGGAATAGTCCTTTTTCCTCAGGCCAGACAGAAGCTGTGTTATGATTTATAACTAGATGCTCCCCTAAAAACCTCATGCAATCATGGATGGAGCTTCTGGGAGGTGAATGGATCACTGGGGCATGATATTCATCAGTGGATTTGTCCATTGATAGGCTTATAGCCAAATGTGACGTTGGGAGGTAACACCTGGTGAGAAGAGGTGGGTCACTGGGGTAGTGGCTTGGGTTTTTGTCCTTCCTCCTCCTTGATATCTCTCTGCCTCCCGCTTCCATACTATGGACTGTTTCTCCTCAGTGATGTCCCTCTGCCACACCACCTTGCCTTGGAGCCAAAGGACTATGGACTGAAACCTCTACAAACTGTGAGCCTAAATAAACCTTTCTTCCTTAGAGCTGCAGGTGCTGGGTATTTTGCCTTAGCAACGAGCATGTAACTAAGGCAGGCTTCTTGGGTAGAGTTTACTCTCTTGCATTTCCTTGTTTGAAGTAGTCTCTGTTTTTCTGGGTTCTCTGTTAATACTTAATTGCCAGCTTGCAAATGGTACAAAGACTGATAGACTGAATGGTGAACTTTCAAATCTATTGCATGGACCCAGAGGCCACAAGGAAAAGTTGAGGTGTCTTATCCTTTGAGCACTAACAGGCAATTACTTCCTATGATCCTATTGAGTAAACACCAAACCTACATTCAAAGAACTGATAGTTTAGGAGGCCTAAGAATGGCTGACTGAACTTTGCAGGTCTCTTAAGTGTCTGTGAGGTATTATAGCCTTGCTCCCTGAGCGGACTGCTGGATGTCAGTCTGGGTTTTTTGTTTGTTTTTTTGGTTGGTTGTGGTTTGGGGGGGTTGTTTTTGTTTTTATTGTTTTTGCTTTTCTTTTTGGTGCAGGGAATTGAATTCATGACCTCGTATTTGCCAGGCAGGTGAGCTATATCTCCGGCCCAGGATGTCAAAACTACAAGGCAGAGATGCAGCTAGGAGGAGGTTGGTTTAAAACTACAAGGCGGGGATGCAGCTAGGAGGAGGTTGATCACATTAAATGAGTTTTAAACTGTGCATTTTGAAACCAGGCATGGTAGTATACACCTGTAATCCCAGCACCCAGGAGTTTGAGGCAGGAGGATCTCTGAGAGTTCAAAACCAGCCTGGACTACATAATAAGACCCTGTCTCAGAACAAAACAAAAATGGCAAAAATGATAAATTGTACATTGTATATTTTCTACATAATGAAAAAATGTAGAAAGACACTATCTTGCTAACAGACTCCCTATTGTGAATCATTTATTTTTGTTTGTTTGTTTTTGAGACAGGGTCTATGTAGCTTGAGCTGATCTTAAACTCACTACATAGCCCAGGCTGGCTTCCAACTCACAGCCGTCTTCTTCCTCCTGCCTCAGCCTCCAGAGTGCTGGAATTACAGGCATGTACCACCTCGCCTAGCTCTGTAAACAGCTGTACAGTACTGGGTAAGGCCACATGTCAGCACAGGCAGGCCAGCTCCAGCCAACAGCCAGCAGAAAGCCAAGGCCTTCAGTCAGAAACTGAATTCCACCAGCGTCAAGAGCTCAAGAGCCTAGAGGCCCAGGCTGCCCAGGAGGATGTGGCCCAGCTGACATCTGAGCAGGGACCCGGATCAGCCAGGCCTGGACTCCTGACCCACGGAGCCCACAGCACCAATGTGCAGGTCACTAAGCCTCAGTAAGGTGTTATGCAGCAACAGGTGTGCGATGCAAAGGGAGGGCAAGGTAGAAGACAGCCTGACTCAAGTAACTCTGTTGGCATGGCAGAAGGGAGACATCATAAAAAGCTTTGGGATCTTGACTTCCGTGGAACCCTGAAAGAAGAAGTATCCAAGGTAGACAGTGACAGCCCCTGGGCAAATAATACCGCCAACCCCAAACCAAGTGTAATGGTGCATGCCTATAATCCCAGCACTCTGGAGGCTGAGGCAGGAGAATCACTATGAGTCTGAGGCCAGTCTGGGTCACATATCAAGATTCTGTTTCAAAAACAAACAAACAAAAACAAAAAAAATCCTACCAATCTTAGATTGTAAATGTTCATAGCTGTACACTTCTTAGCTTTGACAATTTTGAACCCTTGTGAGTCTCAGGTTTTCTAAACTGAACAGATCAAGCTAACAGCAGGATATGAGGTTGCATACCTCTAATCCCAGCTACTCAGAAGGCTGAGGCAGGAGGATCACAAGTTTGAGGTCAGCCTAAGCAATTTACCAAGACCCTGTCTCAAAGTTAAAAAAAAAAAAGACTAGAGAAATAGCTCACTGGTTAAGTGTTTGCTTAGTCTTCATGGGGCCCTAGGTTCAACGTCCGGTACTACAACACAGAAACTGTAAGACTCAAACGAGACAATGAATGCATTATGTGGTGGTTAGCTCTCAGCAAAAAAAGGGGCAGAACACTCAGCAGCAAGTTTCCCCCAAAGCAATCCTGCCCAGCTCATACTCAGCGGTCATAAAATAATGCCCTCTTACCAAAACAACACAAGATAAACCAGGCATGGTGGCAGATGCCTGTTAGCCCAGCACTCAGGGGGCCGAGGCAGGAGGATTGCCATGAGTTTGAGGCCATCCTGGGCTACACAAGCAAGTTCAGGTCAGTCTGGACTACATAGTGAGACCCTGTCCCAATAAACAACATGAGATAACAATAAGCCTTTCTGCCCAGTGCAAGGTCGATGTACAACTTCAGTTACAATGCAGACATGCCTGAATGATTGACAAGACATGCTGAAAAACACACTTCTGAGATATCTACATTCAATATAACCTTTCCCCACATCTTTAATCCTTTAGGCGGGGCATGGTGGTAATCCTAGCACTAGGGAGGCTAACGCAGAAGGATCACCCTAGTTTGAGGCCAGCCTGGGCTTACAAAAATGAAAATACATATACATATACATATACATATACATATACATATACATATGAATCCCAGCCTTAGCCAGACATGGTGATGCATACCTGTACTCTCAGCACTCTGGGAGGCTGAGCCAGGAGGATCTCAAGTTTCAGCCAAGCCTGAGCAAGTTAGCCACTTAGCGAGCCTTTGTCTCAAAATAAAAAATAATTTCAAAAAGCACTGGGGATGTAGATCAGTACAAAGGCCCAGATTCAGTCCTTGGTGCCACCACAAAAAAAAGTCAATAAAATCACCTCTTCCCCCCTCTTTTGGAGTAGCCTGCTGCTCTCCTGCAGCGGAGCAGTAAATCCTTCATTTTCTATACTCCTGACTGTTAGGAAATTCCTCTACCTCCTGGGCCATGGGTCTTCCACCCTGTCTCACCCAGCACAGAACACTAGGCCACCCTGCCTCAGCATCCTTCTTCCTCCTACACTGCCCCTCCTCTTGCCTCAGCTACAGCAATTCTTTCTCACAGAGGTTAAACTATGTCATCCTAACCTACAAACACACCTGGAAAAGTAAACTACATCTCCAGGGCTGTCTGCAGAACCCAAACACCTAGCACAAGGCTCAATAAATCCTTGACCTGTTGACCCATTAGCCAGTACGATTTTGCCAAATCCTGGGTATGCTGTTTAAAAATCCTAACCCAAATAGAAAATGGCTTTGCCTTTGCTTCAGCTGGGCAGCTGACATGAGTACCTAATTGCGCAGGTTTCCTTTTGTCAGTCAATGCCTAACAAAGTGCTCTGTGTTTCAGACAGAGACGGAGCCGAGGAGGTTAGGGTCTGCATTCATCCAGGAGCTGCGGCCCAAGGAGTCAGAAAGAACACTGCTTTCAATAAGTCAGGCACACAAGGATCAGTGGGTTTTATTTTTGTTGGCTTTTTGGTTTTTTTGAGCTAGGATCTCACTCTGCAGTTCAGGCTGGCCTTGAACTCACTATGTAGCCCATGCGGGCCTCGAATCCACAGTGATCCTCCTGCCTCAGCCTCCCAAGTGCTGGGATTGCAAGTGTGTGCCACCATGTCTGGCAGTGTTAATTTTAAAGACCTCTGCAAAGCCATTTCCTAAGCTCCTGCAGGGACTCACTAGGCCTGAAATCCCTGGAGGTGGGAGAAGTAAGAGAAGGCACTTCTCCATATACTGGACACTGTCACCTTAAGCAGAGAGCACCTTTTGAATGGTAGCAGCGGTGACTGAGCGACAAAACCCTCATTCTCCCACTAAGAAAGCTGTGGGCCCCTTTTATTCCTTCTCTTCTTGTGTAAATCATCCTCTGCCTCATTGCAGAAACTCAAATCTGTCTGGAAAAAATGGGTTGTGAAAGCAGTCGTTCCTAGGAGGCTTGAATATTGGCTCAAGCAGGAACAATCTAGAAATAACCAGCCTCTAATCCAATTGTTCCTGAACATTTGGGTCTCAGTGTTGTGGCTTGGCATCACTGATGCCATCTTGAGCCCTGCATTTAACTAGTGCCCTGTATTTGACTGAGAAAAATGGAAAATTACTCAGAGTGTAAGTTCCATGAGAAAAGCAGAATGAGCTGTACCTACAGGAGAAAAATTAACCTGCTCAACAAAAGAAGCAGGATACAGATGTCAATTGAAAAAGTTAATGAAAGATTCTAGCTAAACTGTTTCCAACAGGATGTCTTTTGTGATTCTCTCTTTTAAAAACTCTGTAACTTTTCAGTTGGAGGCCACTTGTTTGGACCCTGAACCAGAGGGGTCTGTATAGAAATGGTCCTAAGCTCAGTTAATTAACTTCCGAATTTATCAATTTGGCTGCTTGGATTCCTATATTGTTGTTCACAAACCCATCTCACTCAGGACATTTAAAAATTATTGAAGAAGCAGAAGAATGTGTACCTTCAAAAATTCTGGAAATGCAGTATACAAAGACATTCTTTTAGTCATTAGAGTGATGACATCTTCAAACACCCTGTAGATACATAATTTATTTCAAAATTAAAAGGCAAAGCACTCAGGAGGATGAGGCAGGAGGGATGCCACCAGCTCAAGGCCAGCCTGAACTGCATAGCAAAACCTTGACTCAAAAAGACAAAACAAAGACAAAAAAAACAACAACAAAACCCCTATATACAGGGAAACAAACCCTTCAAGAATTCTGCAGTGAATTAAAATACTTAAATGAGCAAAGGGAGGTCATTTGACAAAAATCAGACTTTCACTCAAGACGACTGAGGAAGGGATCTCTCCACCAGAAGGAATGCGCTTCCACGGGGAAGCTGAAAGTAAAGAAGCAAAACAAAGTGAGGAAGAAATTTCAATTCTAAAAATGACAAGTCTAAGGGAAAGAAATGATTGAGGAATCCAAAAGCTTGCTTTAGGAAATCATAGGAAACAAAACAGACAAGCGCACACTCCTTTGAGTCATGAGAGCGATGACAACGTCACGCCCCGCCGGCTCTGGAAAATTCCATCAAGAGTGAAAAAGCCAAAAATGACCTCAGGACACTCCCAGAGGGCTTGGGACAACGCTTTGAGAACGGCTCCAACCCTTCGTTCATCGCGTGAGATAGGGCCTTCTGCGTTTGCTTCCCTGTCTGACGGGGGTTGCAAACAGCATAGTCACTGGTGGGGAATCTGGGGCTCCCAGGGGATTCCTCTTCTTTCTTCAAAGGTCACTGCGGAACACGCGACACCCAGGTCGGGTTTCCGGGGAAGCTGTCATCCAAGGCGCCCCTAGAGGGCGCTGCTGGGAAACCTCCGCGCGCACCTCGCCGCTGACCCTCTTCCCCAGCTCAAACCTCCGGATTCACATCAGCTCCCGGAAGAGAGGGCGGTGCCCGGGAAGGGGGCGGAGTCGCGGTCTCATTGGCTGAGCTGCTTCAGTCTCACGGCCCGGGGCGGGGCTTTTTCGAGGTAAAAGCACGCTCTGTCGCCGCTGCCGAGCGCAGCTCGTTTTTTGCAGCTCTGAACGATTTCCGTCACTTACCGAGGTTCGCCAGGTCATGGTGCCAGCCTGACTGAGAAGAAGACGCTCCCGGGAGACGAATGAGGAACCACCTCCTCCTGCTGTTCAAGTACAGGGGCCTGGTCCGCAAAGGGAAGAAAAGCAAAAGACGAAAATGGCTAAATTCGTGATCCGCCCGGCCACCGCCGCCGACTGCAGTGACATCCTGCGGCTAATCAAGGTAACGGGAGGCCCAGGCTTGCCCTGGAGCAGAGAGTGGCCGCGGCTTGAGGTCCCCTCTCTGTCTCCTCCCCCGGGACCCGATCGGCCGCGCCTGCCCGGTTCCCCGCCTCCGAGCTAGCCCTCATTTTCTTTTCTGCTTCTTTCTCTTCCATGTGCATCGCCCCAGGAACTGGCTAAATATGAGTATATGGAAGACCAAGTGATGTTAACCGAGAAAGGTAACGCCGCAGTGGCGGGGTGGGGCCCGGTGGCGGTGCTCGTCACCTGCCCGGAGGCCAACGCCGTCCCTGCCACTTCTTGCAGATCTCCTAGAGGATGGTTTCGGAGAGCACCCCTTCTACCACTGCCTGGTTGCAGAAGTGCCCAAAGAGCACTGGACTCCGGAAGGTAACCCCTCACCCTTCCCCGGAAGCTGAGAGAGCGAGTGTTGTGTAAAACTTGTAGCGCCTGCTGTGTAGAAGCCCCGAGCACACCGGCTGAGGTCACTAGACAAGCTGGCGGGGAGTCTTCGCCAGCCGGTGTTCAGGTTGCTAAGGAAAAAACTGCTATGCTGTATTTTATAACAGGGCGGGTTAAAAGAGCTGTTTAAGTAAGCCTCAGTGCTGTGGAGACCCGGAAGAGTTAGGTATAATGTCATTTGTTGTTGTTCAGTTTCATAAAATGGTTTCTTGTTTGACCCTAACCTAACTTTTTTTTTGTAATCGTGTTAAATCACATTTTTTTCTTTAATTTGTCCCAATCTTCAGGTTACAGTCTCTAGCTTCGCCATGTACATGGCCCTTCCGTGTACATGGATGGGCGGGGAGGTAACTAAAAGATCCTTTACACAATAAAGTAGATGATCATGATAAATGAGGTAAGGTCCTATTATCACACACTTAAAACACGGTAGATCAGAAAACCCTATCATACTCGCTTCCTGTCTGTTTGCAAAGAAATATAAATGGCTAGAAAGTTTAATTTGAAACCTTTGCCTTCATTTGGAATTGTGGACACCTCTTAAGAGGGATTTTTTTTCTGGCCCCTGTTGACTGGTCACAAGACAGCTAAAAGGGGAAGTTTGGGTGGGTACACAAGTTTCTTTATGACAGCTGTTCCCCAAGCTAGAAGAAATGAGCTGGGTTTTTTACAGGGGCACCATGTTTTTTTTTTTCCCCCAAGGTACATGGATGTTACATAATACCCAGTTCTGGGTATTGCTTACTTCTTCTGGCTTAAAAACTGGGAAGAACAAATCAAAAATATTTAAATTGGAAGGCAAGTTCTGAAATTAAACATTGTGCTTTTGGCCTGATGTTCTGACCTTAAGGAAGCAAGAGTTGATAGACTCCCAAATGTTTACTATTCTGAACTGCCGTGTAAACCCAACTTATTCCCAAGTCAGCATACAAGTATATTATTAGGATGTGAATAATGTGTGTGCTCCGTAGTTTAAGACCGTAGCACTTTTGCTCTGGCAAGTAATGAAAGCATTCTCACTTCCTGAGTGTGAGGCCCAGCTGACTGCAGAGTAGCCAGTCCTCAGTCATAGCCTGGCTTCAGCTGCCTCTAATGTGTGCTTTTTGCAAAGTCGTGTCTGAGAACAGTGAGCTCGTCCCACAGTGGCCTGGACTGCTCTAAGGTAAAGGTCAGGAGGCAGCCCAGCAGAGTGGCTACTTGTCTCTGTAATGTTACATGCATGTATTTCTTTAAAACCTACCATAGGCCTCTGATTCTGCCACTACAACTGTATTGGATTGTTTTTCTTCCCTCTGTCTCACCTACATGCTCTTATTCCAGGACACAGCATTGTTGGTTTTGCCATGTACTATTTTACCTATGATCCATGGATTGGCAAATTACTGTATCTTGAAGACTTCTTCGTGATGAGTGATTATAGAGGTACACAGTTGCGTTCTGGGCTGGGAGGGGTTCTAAAATGAACCTCTTAAGTCCTTACAGTAAAATTTTCAATTGCCCTTCTTTGTTTTAGGTTTTGGTATAGGATCAGAAATTTTGAAGAATCTAAGCCAGGTATGGCCTAGTTTTTTGGGTTTCTGTATTTGGAAGGGCAGTGACTGACTCAAAATTGGGTTTGGGAAAGCAGGTGAAATGTCAACCGATCGGTATTTTCTCTCACAATAGGTCGCCATGAAGTGTCGATGCAGCAGCATGCACTTCTTGGTAGCAGAATGGAATGAACCATCTATCAACTTCTACAAAAGAAGAGGCGCTTCTGATCTGTCCACTGAAGAAGGGTGGAGACTCTTCAAGATTGACAAGGAATACTTACTAAAAATGGCCGCAGAGGAGTGAGGTGTGCTGGTGGAGACGATTACAACCTCCATTCTATTTTAGAATATATTCTTGACTTACTTTGCTTTCTATCCTATTCGTAGTGAAATAATAGAATGAGCACCCATTCCAAAGCTTTATTACCAGTGGCGTTGTTGCATGTTTGAAATGCGGTCTGTTTCAAATGGTAGTCATGTATGCAGTTTGGAGTCAAATTTCTCCTTGAACATCTTTTGATAAACAACAAGGTGGTGTGATCTTTATATGAAAAAAAAAACTTCATTCTTGTGAGTCATTTAAATGTGTACAATGTACACACTGGTACTTAGAGTTTCTGTTTTGATTCTTTTTTAATAAACTACTCTTTGATTTAATTGCTTGTGGAAGCACTTTTACTAATCCTTCCGTCTTCGTACATTTTCCTTGCTGAGGAATGTAAAATAAAAATGACCCAAACATCAATAGATAACAAAAATCACATAAAGACAATCTTTAACCTAATTTATAATTTTTATAGTCATGTAGAATTCCAAAGTTTGTAACAACATATGAAATATGACTTTCCCTCGATAGCAGTGTACACATCAGCTGACAGAATTTTCAAGAACTTGGGTTTAAAAAGCCAACTTAGAAAAAAGGCCCAGGATGAGAAAGTTCAAGTGGAGAAAGAATTATGAAACACTGAAAATCAAAGGGAAAAATCCCATCCCACGTAAAATGCTTGTTTTATTTCTGATTTATTTTATTGCTGCAATCAGGAGATGAAACCCAGGGCCTCCCATGTGCTAGGCAAGCTCTTTGCCCCTACTCCACACCCTACCTCCTCACAGCCAAGATGGCACATTCGTTATGGGAAGTTAGGGAATTAAAAGGAAACTTACAAATGAAGTGTAACACGGGACAAATCTGCGAAGTTCACAGCACTATCTTAATAGGACAGGGCTTCTATAGTAGAGGAACAATAGGTGAGCTTCAGAGTACCAGGGAGAGGAAATAAAAGCTTTCTCAAAGGCTGAAAGTGAAACAAAAGAGGCAAAGCAAAAGATAATTTTCCCCTTAGACAAGTGAACCCTTTATTACTCATGTTGACCTACATTCCTAAACCCACTGATTTCTACCGTAATGAAACTGATAATTGATAAGAATCAC
The DNA here is from genome assembly GCA_004027295.1 of Dolichotis patagonum. NCBI lineage: Eukaryota > Metazoa > Chordata > Mammalia > Rodentia > Caviidae > Dolichotis > Dolichotis patagonum. The sequence continues at coordinate 6,654 of PVJX010023601.1, read as the reverse complement.
TGTAGACTAATGTCTAAGAGTCAAGTTTCCTGAGAGAATTTGTAAGCTACCTGAAAAACAATAGCTCCATGTTCCCCAGGAAAGGACTGACTGGGCTTTCCAGGTTCCTGCATTTCTATCAGCATCTCTTCCGGCTTCCTAGGTTAGGAGGCGGCCCCTGGAAGAGTGGGGTCCTGTAACACAGGAGGGCTTTGGGATTTATGGTACAGAAAACATGCCAAGAAACAGGTTCACATAGCCAGCTCCCATCTGGGACCCTGCTAGCACAGCAAGTGACAAGGGAAGGATGGCAAAAATGAAACACAAAAAACCTTGTAACAGAAGTAAGATATTTGGAAAATTATGTTTTGGGAACTGGGCCTTTTAGAGGAAAACAACTGCATGCTGACTGTAATTAAATACGGTATTGAGTAACTTAACTGAGTTACTACATAACTATTTTCTCATCCTTCTTAAGCGTTTAGCCTTAAAGGCCCAGTGTTATCAAGAAAGCTTTTTTGTTTTGTTTCTTGAGACAGGATCTCAATATGTAGTTCAGGCCAGCTTGAACTCACTATGTAGCTCAGACTGGCCTCAAACTTCCAGGAATCCTGGATCTTCCTGCCTCAGCCAAGTACTGAGGTTACCGGAGTGTGCCAGCACGCCTGGCAAGAGGAAAGCTTTCGTGAAGCTTTTCTATTCACTTTGGAGAATGCTTTGAGTGTAAAATGTGGAGGCGGTTGCGAGCCTGGCTGTGCAGTTTGAGCTGTCCCTGAGCATTCTGAGCTGGAGGCCAGGCCTGAGATCTGTCTTAAGCAGATCCTGACTTTGCAAGCCCCTGAGGTGCATTCCATGTTCCTGTACCATGGGGTCACAATGTGCACAGTGCCTCTGGCCTCAGGCTTTGGGAGAAGTTGACTTCTCTGTCCCCAGATGGCTGACAACAAGGTCTGCCCTGCTCTGCAACCCCATGAGAACGAACTCTAAGGACATAGCTGGGGGCCAAGCCACCCACAAAAAAAGCTACTGTGTGGCCCCACGCACGTCCCCTTGGGCATGTCATTGGCATAGGTGCCTTCAGGCAAGATTCTGGGGTGCCATCCAGAAGCCAGCGGGGAACCAACCAGACAGTACGTGCTGCACAACAGCCCAAACTGCCCTGTTTGCAGACAGGACTAGGAGAGAGGCAAGAAAGAAAAAGAGTAGGAAAGGAAAAACAAAAGCAAAGGAAACTAGAAATGAAGGGACTGTGGGAGTCAAGTTAAAATTCCACTGAAAACAAACTGCCAATTCTGACCAAATCTGCCAAGAAGTGTCCTTGGAAGAACCATGGCACACTCATTATGGGAAGTTAGGGAATTAAAAGGAAACTTACAAATGAAGTGTAATGTGCCAGTTCCCTCACTAGCACTGGTGCAGAGCTTTTAGAGAGCTAATTTCTATGGATTTAAAAAGGCATCAAGGCCAGACATGGTGGTGCATGCCTGTAATCCCAGTACTTGGAAGGCTGAGGCAGGAGGACTGCTGAGAGTTCATGATGAGACCTCGTCTCAAAAAAAAAGTGGAAGTTTTGAAGAGATGAACTATAATGGCTATTGATGGACACTTTGAAACTAAAACTGTAAAGACACACAAGGAAGCCATTGCTGTATAAGGAGTAGCTGCTTTGGGGGCAGTTGTCATTGTGATGCAGCACTTGGTGGGGCTCCTGAAGGGGCTGGCATATTTCTTTTTTTCTGTTTTGTTTTACTGGGAACTGAGCTCAGGAATGCTTTACCACTGAGCTACATCCCTAGCCCTTTTTATTGAGACAGGATCTCACTAAACTGCCCAGGCTGAGCTCAAATTTGGGGGTGCTCCTGCCTCAGCCCTCTCAAAGCTGGGATTACAGGTATGCACCACTGTATGCAGCACAATTGCTTTTTTTAAATCAGATTTTATTGGTGCATTTTAGATACACATAATGATCACATTCATCATAGAGAATTTGTACCTGTACGTAATATATCTTGGCTTTTTTTCTCCATTCCCCTACTCTCCCTTCAACCCCTCTTCCAGCAGAGTTTTTTCTTGACCTGGGCAATAGTTGGAAGGGTGTTCCTTTACTTCTCATTATTTTTTAAGAAATAGGGTCTTTTGGGGTGGGGTATAACTAAGTGGTAGAGCACTTGCTTAGTATGCATGAGGGCCTGGGTTCAGTCACAAACTGAAACAAAAACAAACAAACAATGTGGTCCCACTGTTACCAAGGCTGGCTCCACTCTTGGGCCTCAAGGCATCTTTCTGCCTCAGCCTCCTGAGTAGCAGGATGTTATGGTTTATATCTAAATGTTTCCCCAAAGCCTCATGTGCTCATAGGTGGGATTTCTGGGAGGTGACTGGATCATGGAGGCATGATTCTCTTTAGTGGATTTGTCCACCGATGAGGTTATAGCTAAATGTGATGTTGGGAGCTGAAGCCTAGTGGGAGGAGGTGGGTCACTAGGTGTGTGCCCTGGAAGAATGCATCTCCCTCCTCCCTCCTTGATCTCTCTCTCTGCTTCCTGCCTGCCACACTGTGGACTGTTTCTCCTCTGCAATGACCCTCTACCATACTGCCATTCTATCATGCTGCCCCTGTGCCCCTCTGTCAGGCTGCCCTCCCTTCAAGCCAGCTGACTATGGACAGAAACCTCTACAAACTGTGAGCCAAAATAAACTTCTCTTTAGAGCTGTGGGTGTTGGGTATTGTATGTCAGTGATGAAAAAGTAACTAAAACACAAGGCACTAGAGGGGTGCCTGGCCTTCCTTTTTTAAAGTTATATTTTGGTTTGTACAATTGTTTCATTATAAAAGATTAGGACTGAGCCTTGTTTAGTGGCTGTAATGGTTGACACATTGTGTCAATTTGAGTAGATTAGAAGTTAAACTAAGGGAGTCAGCAGGGAGTCAGGGTCCTTACTTTGTAAATATCCTCATCCTGTGCAAGAGGAGGGCATGGAGATAATATGAGTGCTACACCCACCCTGGGGTGGGGATAGCCTGTTTACTGTATAAGGGGGAAAAGAGACTTGTTCTTCACCCCTTTTTTGCTTTTATTGCTTTTGATGTCTTCTGCCACCATAAACGGTTGCCCCTATGCCATCCCACCCTGCCTTGGAGCCAGCTGATTATGGACTGAAACCTCCACAAACTGTGAGCTAAATAAATCTTTCCTTCCTTAATTTTAGGTATCAGGTATTTTGTTCCAGCAATGATAGAAAAGTAACTAAGACAGTGGCACATGTCTATAATCCCAGGACTCGGGAGGCTGAGGCAGGGGTATCACCATGAGTTCAAGGCAAGCCTGGGCTACATAGTGAGTTCAAAGCTAGCCTGAGCTTCATAGGGAGACCCTGTCACAAAACAAAACAAAATATTAGTATTAAGTCAAGCTTGGTTGCATACACCTGTAGTTCCAGTACTCAAGAAGCTGAGGCAGGAGGATTTTGAATTTGAGTTCACCTAGACTATACAGTGAGACCCTGTGTTTAAGAAATGGTCACTAAAAAATATTTTTAAATAAAAAAGTATAAAATTTAGAACCTGAAATCCCACAACATTTGCCCAATAAAGGTGAAAATCAATTACAAAAACACCTCTTTAAACACTGAACTATAAAATAGGGCATGGAGATGCACATTAGTAATCTCAGCATTTCAGAGACTGAGGCAGGAGGATTGCTCCAAATTTGAGGCCAGCCTGGACTACACAGCCTGACTCAAAATACCAAAAGGGTAAAAAAGAATTTGAACTGTGAAGCAAAATCTATACAGCTTGAAGTCACCAAGAAGGCCATATTATGGGTAAATTAGCTAAAAGGAAACAACAGTGATAAACTTAGCAAAGAAAAACAACCCATGTAAGCAACACCCCTGGAGAAAGAGCCTTAAGATCACTATTTTACTAAAATATTATGTCCAACATAATCACTTGGGAGCAATGGTATTTCAAGACTGAAGACTTGCCAATTATTACATCAGAATATTTTGGGTTCCACTCTGTTTTTGTTTTTAAAAACAACTGTTACTTGCTAAGTCTAGGATGTCCCTAAAAGACTTATGAATCAAATTTTTGATACTGTTAAAGCAAGAAATAACTAGGTGTGTCCATGTGAGTCCTAAGACATCCTGCTACTGATATGACAGCAGGGTTAACAATGAAGCCATGATCTGTCACTGTCCTAACCACAGCCCAAGATCATCAACCACTTAGATTTCAGTGGGTGCCAGTCTTTCTGAGGAAAGAAAGCAGAGTGTTAGAGCTGGACGTGGTGGCACATACTTGCAATCCCAGAACTCTGGAGGCAGAGGCAGGTGGATTGCCACAAGTATGAGGTCACCCTGGGGTGCATGATGACTTCTAGGCCAGCATGAACTACAAACAAAAAAGCAGGGTGTTTTTCACAGAAATGCAAAATAAACAATTCAGAAGAAACAATGATTTGGTGATGCCTTAGATCCATTCTGTGTGTACTGGAAAGTCTTCTTTGTACCAGGTACTCAGCAGGGCCAAGAACAGACAACTGCAGTAGTATCTAGAACAGATGTCATTGCTCCTTGAGGCAAATGGCTGCCATGTCCTGGAAACCAGCCATGCATCCCTCCCAGCCTGTTAGGCAAGGCCTTATTCAGCCTCTGCCACATCTGCTTGACTGGCGCCATCTTTGTTTTTTCATTCCTTCATTATCTTTTCCTGAGCTGTCACCTCGGGGTGACCTTGTGCTTCATTCTCCTTTCCCTTGGAGTTTCCAGTCTGGGCTTCAATCCAGTCTGCTGTTACCCGAAGCTCAGATTGACAGGCAGCCCACGTCCTCACAAACCCACTCCACCATCATTGCTTTTGTTGTCCCACCTATCAAAGGCCACCACGTGCCCTTGCTCTAATATTTTCCCATCAGCTCTTTCTTTCTGTGGTTTTTATCTGGCCAGCAGTGTTTTGGTAGCTTCCAGATGGTTATCAACATAATAGCTAATGATAACAGCTAACATTACTCACCGGAAACTTGGGCCTTTTCCCAAAAGAGCTAAAGACACCATGCTACAGGGATACCTGTGTCCTCATGCTTGTCACAGCACAGTTCAAAATAGCTAAGCTCTGTAAACAGCTAAGTGCCCTTCAGTGGATGAATGGATAAAGAAAATGTGGTATTTGTACACAATGGAATTTCATTCAGCCATAAAGAAGGATAGAAAATGTAGAAAAATGGGTGGGTCTTGAGACCATAATACTAAGTGGAATAAATCAGACCAAGAACATTGAATACCTCAGTAAATTAAAGAATAAACTGGCCAGGTGTGGTGGTGCACACCTGTAATCCCAGCACTTGGGAGGCAGAGTCAGAAGAATTGCCATGAGTTCAAGGCCAGCCTGCACCACACAGCCAGACTCTGTCTCAAACAAAATGAAAGAATAAAATGAAGCCAGACTTTTTGAAGATGGAGAAGGGGAAGAGAGATGATGGTTTGGGAAGGGGATCAAAAGTGATCAAGATAGATTATATATACATACCAATTTCCTAAAACAAATGTGAATATTGTGTATTAAAAACATAAACCAATAATAAAGAAAGCATGCAGTGTATAACAATTCACATACATTACTGTCTCATCTAACTCTAGTTGCTGGGACAAAATACCTGACAGCCACGATTTAAGGAAGGAAGGGTTTATTTAGGCTTACAGTTTGTAGAGGTTTCAGTCCGTAGTCAGCTGTGTCCAAGGAAGGTCAGCATGGCAGAGAGGATGGCACAGGAGAAGTAACTCATGCCATGGTGGCAGGAAGCAGAAAGGGCTCCAAGGAGGAGAAGGAAGATACATATAATCTCCAGCCACGCCCCCAGTGACCCACCTTCTCCCACCAGGCTTCTCCTCCCAACATCACACCCAGCTTTAAACACATTGTCAGACTAATCCAGTATCACACACTCATGATCCAGTCACCCCCAAAGCCCCATCTATAAGTGCATGTGGTTTTGGGGAAACATCTAGATACAGCCATAAGAGGTACTGTTATCAATTTCTTTCTTTGTGTGTGTGTCCGTGTGGATGAGACAGGGTCTCTTTATGCTTTCCAGGCTGGCCTAGAACTCTCTGTGTAGCCCAGATTGGCCTTGAACTTGTGATTCTCCTGTCTCAGCCTCCTGAGTCCTGGGATTTTAGGCATGTGCCACCAGTACAGCATTTTTTTTGACACAGGGATTCACTATGTAGCCCAGGCTGCCCTTGAACTCACTATGTAGCCCAAACTGGCCTTGAACTCCTGGCAGTCCTCTTGCCTCAGCCTCCCAAGTGCTGGGATTATAGGTGTGCACCACCATGCCTGGTTGGCACTTTTTAAAAAAAAAATACTGAGTCTCACTATGTTGTCTAGGCTGGTTTTAAACCCTGGACTCAAGTGATCCTCCAGCCTCAGCCTTCCAAGTAGCTGAGAATACAAGCACATTCCACTATGCCTAGTTTCTAGGGTTTTTTTAATTGAGAAACTAAACCTCAGACACATTAAATTGTTCAAGGCCACACAGCTAGACCTGGAAATCATGCTCCACACCAACTGCATAGTTTCTGGGGTATTCCTGCCGTGTTCTCAGAGGACCTCAAAACTATGACAATGACTGAATCTTGTGTTTCTTTCAGCTTATAGACTGAGGAATAATC
>PVJX010023600.1:0-29053 GCA_004027295.1 Dolichotis patagonum | reverse complement strand
TGTTTGTGGTTTCAGGGGTCAGTGACCTTCAGGGATGTGGCCATCGACTTCTGCCAGGAGGAATGGGAGTGTCTGGACCCTGTTCAGAGAAACTTGTACAGAGAGGTGATGTTGGAGAACTACAGCAACCTCATCGCAGTGGGTAAGGTCATCTGCTTCAGTTAATGTTACGTGTTCTCTGGGACATGAGCGTCCCTCATTGTGAATTAGTCAGTTTGTTTATTTAGAGTAAGAAGTGTTTATTGAGAGAAACAAGGTTTCTAAGAGGAAAAGTAGGGGGTTCCTTAGTGGGTGGCCTGGGGAGCCTGCTTCTCAAGGGAGCTTTCTAGAGTAAAATCACAAGGTGAGGTGGGTGTAGGGTGAGATAAAACTATGGTTAACTAATAAGGTTACAAATATAGTCTCTTAGGTAACACTGATACAATGGAAAATCACAAGGTTGTGTGAGGTGGTACAAAACTAAGGTCAACCAATAGGAGTGCAAGTATAGTCAGTTAGGTAATATTGATTAAATGGGGATCAAGTAGAGAAGCAAATCACATAGCAAATGCACACAGGACTTTCCTGGAAGGGGTGGCATAAGGGGGTTTTGGTCCTCTATCCAGGGTGATTGATACCTATTTAGAATATTAGTCACTGCTGTTCATCCCTGGGGGAAGTGTATGGGTATAGTCATTCCTCTTTGTCTTGAGGCCTGTCCTTTACCAGATGCACCTCCAGCTACAGGTGTCTTCTGCACTGACCTCCTGAGGGCCCAGCCCTGTCTGATTGCCTAGGCAACCTTTTCTAGCAGCAAGACAAGGCTATGCTTTATCAAGTTCATTCTAAAAATTTTTGTCTCTGAAGCTCATAGGTTAAACTTATACTCATCACCTAGCAACCACAATTCACATCTTAGTAAAGGCACATCTGTCAACCTTCTACACACAAATGGTAGAAGAGAAGGGCTAAAATCTTTCTTACTGTTAGCATATGCAAAGTACAAATGTAAATCATTCCCCTGATAGCTGCTGTCCTCTTGAAAGGCAAACAGTTGCAAGCTGCTTCAGCCTGATTTCTGTGGGAGGTGGACTAACAGCTGGTTCTCAACTTAACTCCCAGTGAGTTGGAGAAAAACTGGGGTTTCTAATTTACTAGCAGAGAGCATGCTCAGTTCTCAATGGAGGCTTTGTCTCTGGTCACCCTGGGACAAAGGCTACCAGATGACTGAAAGAGTCACCTCTCACCTCACAGAGGAGTACAGGTAGGGACGACAGTTAAGTGGAAATTTTCCTGCTGGTTACCTAGTCAGGCTGTCATGACTCAGGTCTACTGAGGGACCTTTGGGTATCTACCAAAGAGTAGCCCTGGCCATGACTCCTCAGTTTTCCTCTCAGTTTCCAATGGTCCACACAACCAGAGATTGGCCTCTGGAAGAGGATTTAGCTGCCTTTCTGATCAATGTTCCATTGGCCATTGGCTTCAATGGGGTACACCAGAAGGTGGTGAATAAACCTGTCCTTTGCTTTAAGAGTAGAAGCTGCTCTAAGAGCATTTAACTAGCTAGCATAATGACCACTGTTTGTTAAAGTTCTACAAGGGCTAGATGAAAACCTGACTTATAAATAGACTAGATTTCATATAAGACCCATGTTACAGAATTTTATATCAAAGACCACTAGAGGGCACTGTAACATTACTGGTTTCTAACAAGTCAAGCAAGGAACACCAGTAAATTCAGCAAATAGTTCAAATGCAAAATATACAAAACAGGAATCAGGGCTGGAGATTAGCTCAGTGGCTTAAGCGCCTGCCTGGCAAGCACGAGGTCATGAGTATGATCCTGGTACCAAAAAAAAAAAAAAAAATTAGGAATCAAATGTTTAGGAAAAATTAGGAATCAAAAGAAGCATCATAACCTTACATGTCCTCAACTTAAATTTATTATCATTTTAATAAAACACTAAGCAGTTGACAAAGACATAACATAAAAATTCAAAGCATAAAAATTTTTCCCCCATAATATTTGCTTTTTATTTTAAAGAGAATAAAACAGAGCAGAACAAAGCAAATCAGAACAGAACAATGCAAGCAACATAGCACTTCACAACAAGACAACTGGACATCAACAGTAGCTGCCATAATATCTTTTCTTCAACATAGTTGAGCATACCTTCACACACAATAATATCAAACATAACAAAATTGTATAAAACCATTCAAGAGAATGAGAGCATTACTGGACTTCAAAACCAAATAACAAGAATTGCACAATGGAGGCCAGGGGTTTAGCTCAGCGGCATAGGTGCCTGCTTGGCAAACGTGAGGTCGTGAGTTCGATCTCCGGCACCAAAAAAAAAAAAAAAAAAAAAAAAAGAATTGCACAATGGCTACTATAATATCTCATTTTCCTCAAAAAATTTGTTTATACCATCTCACATAAAAAAAATCACATAAAACACATCAGGATAGAACCAGTCAAAACAGAAGAACAAAAATGGTAGGATTTCAAAACAAGATGATAGTAAATCAGCAATGGCTACAATAATGTCTTGTTTTCTTCAAAATAGCTATTCATACCATCACACGTAATAAAATCAAACAAAACAATAAAACCAATCAAACCAATGAATGAAAGCATAAGACTTCAAAGCAATATAATAGGAAACCATGATTATCATAAAATATCACATTATATTCAAAATAGCTGCTGCCCCTACCATCTGACAGCATAAAATCTAACAAAACAAGACAGAACAAAGCCAAACCTAACAAAATTGTGTAAACAATGCAAGAGTTCAAGTTAAGGCAATAAGAAATTGACAGTAGTTTCTACCTTTGCCTCCCAGGTGTTTCCTCCCCTTTGCTCTTACATTAACTATTTTGCTTTTGGATCCCATTAACTCCTCCTGTTTCTTACACTAGGGTTCACTCGCATGAGTTCGAACTGTTTTAGCCATGAACATGATCTCCGGTTGCATCCAGTTACCTACAGGAGCCTGAGATTATTCTGTTTTATAGCTGGGTAGCTTTCCACTGCATGAAAATACTGTATCTTTCTTATCCATTCTGCAGTTGATGGGCAAGTTACTCTTTTTTTTTTTTCTCCTGTCACATGGAACAATTGTTTTCTCTCCTTTGATTTTCAGTCTATGAATTTCCTTTCCAGTTAGATGTGTTTCTTGTATACAGTATATCGATGGATCTTGTTTCTTGATCCACTCTCCTGTGTTTCTGTTTATTGCTGACCTGATGCCATCTACATCAATGGTTATAACCAGCATACATTGGATTGTCTCTGCCCTGCTATTTGGCCCTCCACTTTTCCCCTTCATTCAATTGCCTGTCTTATTCGGTGATCTTCCTTTGTGCTATTCCTGGAACTATGGTTATCTTTATCTCTCTTTAGAATATTCTTTAGCACTCTCCGTAGAGTTGGTTTGGTAGTCATGAATTCCTTCAGTTGTTTTTTTATCATGGAAGTATCTTATTTTTCCATCAATTTTGAAAGATAGTTTTGCTATCTGGGTAGCAATCTGGTTTTGCTATCTGGTAGATTAATCTGGGTTGGAAGTTGTTTTCTTTCAGGGTTTGAAACACTTCACTCCAAACTTCTTGATTTGGTGGTTTGTGTTGACAAGTGTGTTGTGATTCTGATTGGTTTTCCTTTATAGGTGATCTGTCTCTTTTCTCTAATAGCTTTTAATATTCTATTCTTGTGCTGAATTTCTGGTTATCTTGATTATTATGTGTCTGGGTGTAGATTTACTTTGGTTATGGCTAGTTGGAGTCCTATATGCCTCACTTATCTGCATGCCAGATCTATGTCCCATGTTTGGGAAGTTTTCTTCTGTTCTGTGACTATCCTTTTAATTTCATTTGCGTTGACCCCTACGTCAAAGCATAAAAAAATTTGATGACCTAATGAGTCACAATCTAGAATTTGCAAAGCAAAAGCAAACTTTTACTTCCGTCCAATTATCTTGTTAGGAGACCTCCAAATGATATAGAGTGTGTTATACAGGGATAATATAGGACCTCCATATAATCCAAATAGTATAGGGGAGATAGAACTCCTGACCTGCTAGCTGTGTGATACTGAGTTTGTGCTCTCTAAAATCGAAGACTGAATTCTAGCAACAATGGAGGTTAAAAGTAGAAAGTATGTATTGAAAGAAAGCAAGCTTCTGTTTAAGAGAGACAAGAAGGGGGTCCTAAGTGGGTGGCCTGGTTGTGAATTTTAGACTGTTTAAGAGGTAGCTGAATTCCTTCTTCCCAAAGGAATAGTTGAGATTTGTTGGATTCAAAAGGGGCCCCTCCATGAAGGCCTCTCACCGACCTGCAGTAACCTTTCTGTCTTTTGCTGGTGCTCTCTATAATTGTCCCTATTTTTTAATGATTGAGGGATTCAGTTGGAATCATTGACATTCATTGTCAGATTATCATTTAAGAAATCAGGTTTTATATTATGTTTGACCTTACAGTTACTATAGATGTTCTCTTTACCCCTGTTCCTTCTGACATTTCTATGAGGAGAATAGTGTCTTTAATTTTTCTGTCACAAGAGCCTCTGTGAGTCACAGTGGATGTATTCTGTTTCCTGCAACAAATATTTCCTTTACCTGCTTTGTAGTTGATAGTTTCAGGCCATGAAACATATCTTTTTCATTGACTGAATATTCTGAGAATAACTAAGGAGGCAAAAGTAATAATAATAAAAAACATAATTTTTAACATTGTGGTACCATATAAAGACAACATTCTGAGTATTTTAAATATATTTAATCTTAGCATCAACACTATAAAATAGGTACTGTTACCATCTCCATTTTATAGATAGGAAAACTGAAGGACAGAGTTTAAGTGACTTGCCCATGGTTATCCTGCTGTGGGGGCCAGGAGAGGAGTTGAACAGGGCAGTCTGGTTTGAGGGTTCAGGCTGTCAGTCACTAAGTTACATTTTCTCTTAAGGAACAAGACCTTATATAAGTATAAATGAAACTACGTCCTAAATTTCCTCAGGATTTTTTGTTTTGTTTTAGCACAGATTAAGCTGCATCGCCAGCTCTTTTTTATTTTGAACCAGGATCTTGCCAAGTGACTGTCGAGGTTTGGATTTGGAATGTCTCTCAGGCTGGACTTGCAGAAAGTGATTGGATTATGGGACAGTAGAGCTGACTTGCTGTTAGGAGGTGGGATCTGGTTGGAAGAAGCAGGTCCCTGGGCCCTGACCTGGAAGGGTTTATCTCCCTTCCTGGCTCCTCTCACCCTGCTTCCTGGCCACCATGACTTGAGTAGTTTTCCTCTGCCCAGGTCCTTACCAGCCGACTGTGTACTGAAACTTCTAAAAATTGTGACCCCAAATAAACATGTCCTTCTTTAAGTTGTGGTTGTTGAATATTGTGTTGGTAATGAAAATGGTTTCTATATTGCCCTAACTGGGTTTGAATTTATAATCCTTCTGCCTCAGCTTCCTAGAGTGCTAGGATTATGGGTATGTACCACTGCATCCAGCTGTAAATCATTTTTTTAATCTAAAATCTTTTACTAGACCTTTTACCCTTCTGTGAAGCTTTTTGACTTTTTAAATTATAAATGTAACTAGGTTCAGAGTTTTAAAAAAGTAAATTTTATATTTAAGAAAAGAACTATCTGTGTGCTTTTTCTTTTCAGCAGGAAGTACCATTTCCAAGCCAGATGTGATTGCCTTCCTAGAGCAAGACAAAGAGCCCTGGATAAGTGTGAGGAAGGAAATGAGCAGGGGGTCCTCAGGTGAGTGGGAGTAAGGCAGGTGGGGGAAACCAGCCTCATCTTGGACTGCTCATGTGGTTGGCAGACTTCCTTCAGGGTGACTCAAGGCCTGATGAAAAAGCGTGCCTAAGACCTAGAAGGAAGTAAAGCTCCTAGCAGGAGCTTTTAAAGGAACTTTGTTTTAAATCAATCACCCATTTTTGTTATCTTATTTCCTTACACTTTTAGTGGAGTAAGTGCCCTCTTTCATTCCCAGTTGTTAACTTTTAACATACATACTCGATCCAGTTGCTTGCCAGCTCTGCTTTTTGCATTTGGATTGCCATGTACATTGCCACTGTCTAAAAATACTGAACTGGCTTCAAAATAAGTTTCAGGGTTACCAGGTGATTGCTTAATAAATGTGTTCTGTATTCAGCCCATGTCTGCCTTTTTCTCAGACTGAACTCCCTGGTTCTCAATGATAGTGAGGACACCAGAATTAGAATTGCTTATTGGTTTTATCCCAGTTAATATGCAAAACATTCTAAGAACCACAGTGCCAGTACCACCACAACTGTGTTACTCTGGAAAACAGTTTATGCCCTCCCCATGTTTTCCACTTTTCAGTTTTACTCTTATCAATACTTCAAAATACATGGCCATTCTACATTGTACTCTTTTTTTCTAATCTTCTCTTAATGTTAATAGCGTGTGACAGAAACAGTCCATGTGAATGAGAGCAAGCATCTCTAGAGAATTTGATTGTTTTAAGTTTTTCTTTTGTTTTATAAGTAAAGCTTCATGGGAACAATGTTCTTTAGGTGTGAACTGATGACATTTTATAGTCCTCTTGTAATGTAACCCTTGAGATCATTCACATGCCATAAAATCCATCCATTTACAGTGTACAATTGGGTGGTTAGTGTACATTCATTTCTCCACCTCAGAAGGAAATCCCATGCCCATTAGTAGTCACTGCCTATTTTCTATGACTCAGGCATACTTGCTTTCATTTCCCTACATTTTTATGTTGAAGATGATATCTAAACAACAAAGAATAATCATTAAATTTCATTTACAACCATTATCTAGATTTGCCAGTTGCTAATGTTTTGCCATATTTGCTGTATTTATGTACATATCTAAATGTTTTAAACCTTTTGTGCCGAACTATGTGGTGATCAGTCATTGATGTGATGCTTAGATATCTAAATATTTTGGTGTGCATTTCCTTATGACTGCTAAAGTCATTCATTGCTGCTAACATCAACCAGACATGAGCCAATCCACTGAAGCAAACTTCCATTTCAGGAGTATCATCTAAAGTAAAATTTTATTTAAATTCATTCATAGAATGCATTCTGTCTTCTTTCCCCACACCCATAGTGGGAACTGAAGCTAGGGATTGGCACATGCTGGGCCTGAGCTATATCCCCACTGCTTTTTCATATGTTTAAATTTTGAGACAGGATCTTGCTGAGTTGCTGTAGCTAACTTCAAACTTGCAATCCTTCTGCTTCAGCCTCCCAGGTAGCTGGGATTACATAGGTGTGTGCTACCATACCTGTCAGTTTTCACAGTTTGTTTGATTTTTTTTTTTTTTTTTTTGTGAGGTGTAAGTGTTCAATCAAAGTTTACAAATTAAGTTGTTAGGTTTCTTTAGTCCTTTGTAATCTGAAAGACTGCTTTGCTTTTTTCTTTTCTTTTCTTTTCATTTTTTATTTTTTTTTAAATCAGTACCGGGGATCAAACTCAGACCACACGCTTGCAAGGCAGGCGCTTATGCCACTGAGCTAAATCCTCAGCTCATTTCTATTCTTTTTCTTCTGTTTAAAAAATGTCCTAGTCTTAAAGCCTAGCAACCTTGAAAACATTCTGAATTTGTGTGATTTATGCCTCCCCTCACCATGCTTTGGCTCAGAAAACTCTACAGAGGATATTTCCAGGAGTATTATGTGAGGAAGCTCCTAATTTCGTCTCTGTATAGATTATTATAATTTTGTTCAACCATGTATAGTTTTCCATTTCCAAACAAGTGTGTAATCTATGCTACTGACTTAGCATGAATTTATTATGAGCGGAGAACATACTGTAGGTTGAGCATCTCTCATCTGAAAATCTGAATCTGAGATGTTCCAAAGTAAGAAACTTTTGAGTTATAGCTGTGACACCACAAATAGAAAATTCCACACCTAACCTTAGATGACAGTAAAAACACATCTGCAGTAAAAGTACTGCATAAAATCACCCGCCAACTTTGTAAGGTATATGTAAAATACAAATGAATTTTGTACTTAAACTGGGGCTCTTATTTCTAAGGTTATATATATATATATATATATATATATATATATATCCTGAGGTGGTAAGTAAATTATATATGTAAGTAAATTATATATGTAAGTAAATTATATATATAATTATATATATATATATATATAGTATTTATATATACCTTACAAAGTTGGTGGGTGATTTTATTGCATAAAGTTTCCCATTTAGTTTGTGAATCTGGATTTTCCAATGTTGTTATTTGCTTCATATTTTGAAGCCATTTTAGTATGGGCATGTTGTCTTTAATATTCCTTTATTACCATGGCTACTATGTAGGAAATTAGCAGACATGCACAAATTAAAAATTTAACCAACATACTCATACCTTTAGTAATCCTATTTTGTCAGTTTTCTTCCATACCCTTTCACCCACACAAATGGATGCACATATACAAGGTACGTTTTTTGTTTTATTTTGTTTTGTTTTCTCTTGTTGAGCAAATGAGATTATAAACTAGGCATATAGTGGTGCATGCCTGTAATTCCAGCTACTTGGGCAGCTTAGGCAGGAGGATTGCAAGGTCAAGGCTATCCTGGGCAATTTAGGGCAACCCTGTCTCAAAATAAAAAGGACTAGGGTGGAGTCAGTGGTAGAGCACTTGCTCAGCATGCACAGGCTTTTGGTTTATTTGGTGGTGGTTTTTTTGGGGTGGGTAACCAGGAATTAAACTTACTACCTCAGGCTTGCCAAAGGCTCTTGGATTTAATCTCTAGTATAACAACAATACCCCCCAAAAACCTGCATTGGAATTGCTGTTTTATACTTGAGTTTTTCAGTTAGTGATGACCAGCTACTACTATACAGTTCTTTTTATGTGGCAGTTGTTTTACACTGGTGCATTAGCAGCATTACATATATATATGTTATATATATATATAGAGGACTCCATCACACCATCATGTAATTTTTACTTTCAATTCACACATGTTCTACAGAACTCAAAAAGAAAGGATGATCTATTATAGTTCAAATACCTCAAATATTTGCCATTTGTTTTGCTCTTTTATTTCTAGCATTTCAGATTTTTATTTTTCTGGTATCATTTCCTTTTTCTCTGAAGAACTTCACTTAGCAAGTGTTTTAGAAGTAGGTCTGTCGATAGACCTTTGTTTTCAGTCATCTGAAATTTTTCCTTCATTTTCATTTTCATTTTCATTTCAGATCAGCATTTTTAAAGGATATGTAATTTTGAGTTGAAAATTTTTTATCACTTAAAATTGTGCGATTTTCTTTCTCTGCCTGTGTAGTCTCTGATGAGAAGCCTTCAGCTATTGAATCATTATTTCCTTATATAAGGAATCAGTTGGTTCCTTTTGGTACTTTTAGGTATTTATTTTATTTGCCTTTTGTTTTTGGAACCTTTTGAAGATAAGGAATGAGACTCTGGAATGGAAATAAAAGATAAGATACGGTATGTGCTTAGATAGGGCCCAGCAAGTATGACTGTTCGGTAAATACCGAGACTTCCAAGGTGAGTAGGGTTTATTCTACAAAGACCCAGATCAGACGATTGCTGGGCAGTGAAACAGTGTGAGAAAAGGAAGAATATACAGGAATGGTTATATCATGTTTTAGGTATTAAAGGGAGGTGATGTGATACAAAGAATAGTATCTTGATGTTCTGTTGTTCTTGGTAGTATTTTTTGAATTTTAATAGTAAAGATAAACCATTCAAAAATTTTTTAGTACAATCATCAAACTTTAATCTGCATCAGAATCAGATATGTAGCTTCTTAGGATTTATTCCTAAAAATTCTGATTTTGTATATGAGTTGCCTGAATGTCAGTATTTGTAGCAAGCTTATCAAATGATCTTGATTCACACTGAGTTTCCCAAAGTTAATGTTTCCCTGATAGGAACATCACTACCTCACATATACTTTATTCTTTTTTTTTTTTTTTTGTCTTTTGGAGATAGCATCTCATTATGACATTCGGGGTGGCCTTGAGCTCACATTGTAGCCCAAAATGGTCTCAGTCTCGCAATGATCCTCCTGCCTCAGCCTCCCAAGTACTGGGATTACAAGCATGAGCTACCATACCCAGCATCCTTTATTCTTTATTGATCTCCTTGTTCTTTTAATTCCTTAAGTCATTTAGCGCTAGTTAGGCCATTCATGTAATGGATTTTGTTTGTGTATGTGTTATAGCAAAATAAAACAGGTTTGCTTTTTTTTTTTTCTCTTTCAGATTTGGATTCAGATTATGGAGTTGAGAAAATACCTCCAGAAGATTATGCTTGTGAAATAAATTTATCTAAACAGGGTATAAAGCAAATAAGTAACACTCTTGGCCTTAAGTTTTGCAGTTCTAGAAGTTACTCAAAACACAATTTTGAGAGATTAAATGATGGATATCAAGAAGAATATATCAATCAAAAGATACTCAGCTATGAGAAAAAAAAGCCTACTTATACCAACTATGTTCTTACACGCAGTAGTGATAAACTATATAAATGTGAGAAATCTTTTAGTTGTCACTCAAATCTTATTCAACATCAGAGTATTCATACTGGAGAGAAACCCTATGAATGTAAGCAATGCGGGAAGGCCTTTAGACTTCATATACATCTTACACAACATCAGAAATTTCATACTAATGAGAAATCTTTTGAATGCAAGAAATGTGGGAAAAGCTTTACTCGTAATTCAAACCTCCATCAGCATCAGAAGACTCATACTGGTGAGAAACCCTTTGTATGTAAAGAGTGTGGGAAGGCATTTAGATTTCCTTACCGTCTTATCGAACATCACAGAAGTCACACTGGTGAGAAACCCTTTGAATGTAAAGAATGTGGGAAAGCTTTTAGAGTTCACCTGCAACTTTTTCGACATCAGAAAACTCATACTGGTGAGAAATCCTTTGTATGTAAGGAATGTGGGAAGGAATTTAGATATCATTACCTGCTTATTGAACATCACAGAATTCATACTGGTGAGAAGCCCTATAAATGTAGAGAATGTGGAAAAGGCTTTAATCGAGGTTCAAACCTCAGCCAGCATCAGAAGATTCATTCCAGTGAGAAACCCTTTGTGTGTAAGGCGTGTGGGCAGGGCTTTAAATATCATCACCAATATGTCGAGCATCACAGAGTTCATACTGGTGAGAAGACTTATAAATGTAAGGAATGTGGGAAGGTCTTTATTCTTCTGACACAGTTTGTCCAACATCAAAATATTCACACTGGTAAGAAGCCATTTGAATGTAAAGAATGTGGGAAGACTTTCAGTTGTAGCTCAAATCTTGCTCAACATCAGAATATTCATGCTGGTATGAAACCATATGAATGTAAGGAATGTGGGAAAAGTTTTAATCGTAGTTCAAATCTCAGTCAGCATCAGAAGACTCATACTGGTGAGAAACCCTTTTTATGTAAGGAATGTGGAAGGGCATTTAGATATCACTACCGTCTTATCGAACATCACAGAAGTCACACTGGTGAGAAACCTCTTGAATGTAAGGAATGTGGGAAAGCTTTTAGAGTTCACCTGCAACTTTCTCGACATCAGAAAACACATACTGGTGAGAAATCCTTTGCATGTAAAGAATGTGGGAAAGAATTTAAATATCAGTACCGACTTATTGAACATCACAGAAGTCACACTGGAGAGAAACCCTTTGAGTGTAAGGAATGTGGGAAGACTTTCAGACTTCATCTGCAACTTTCTCGACATCAGAAAACTCATACTGATGAGAAATCCTTTGTTTGTGAGGAATGTGGGAAGACCTTTAGATATCATTACCGACTTACTGAACATCACAGAAGTCACACTGGTGAGAAACCCTTTGAATGTAACGAATGTGGGAAGACTTTTAGACTTCATCTGCAACTTTCTCGACATCAGAAAACACATACTGGTGAAAAATCCTTTGTATGTAAGGAATGTGGGAAGGCATTTAGATACCATCACCGACTTATGGAACATCATAGAATTCATACTGGTGAGAAGCCCTATAAATGTAGGGAGTGTGGGAAGGGCTTTAATCGTGCTTCAAACCTCAGTCAGCATCAGAAAATTCATTCTGGTGAGAAACCCTTTGTATGCGAGGAATGTGGGCAGGGCTTTAAATATCATCACCAATGCGTTGAACATCACAGGATTCATACTGGTGAAAAACCCTATGAATGTAAGGAATGTGGGAAGACTTTTAGACTTCACCTACAACTTTCTCGACATCAGAAAATTCATACTGGTGAGAATTCCGTTGACTATAAGGAATGCGAAACTCCTTCAGACATCAGTACTAACTTGCTGAGCATTGGGGAATTTATACTAGTATGAAATCCTATGAATGTGAAGGGAAATTGTTTTGACAGTTCAGATCTTATTCAACATCAGAATATTCATATTAGAAAGACGCTCTTTGAATGTAAGGAGAGTGGAAGGCTTTTGGTCTTCCCACAAAGCTTAATCATAATACTCATACAGGTGACAAACTAAATGAAAGAATATGGGAGACCCTTTAAGGTGTCAAACCTTGTTTAGCATCAGAGTATTCATGTTGGTATGAAATCATATCTGTGGGAAAGGACTTATTTATTCAAACCTCAGCATCAGAAAAGTGATACTGATGAAAAACCTATTGTAAGGAATGTGAGAAACCTTTTAGATATCAAAGACTTACTGAACATCACAGAATTCATACTGATGAGAAGCCCTGTGAATATAAAGAATATGAGGAAACCTTTAGACTTTTAAGTGTTTATCAATTCATACAGGTCTGGAACCCTATGATTATTAAGAATATGGGAAAGTTTAAATAGTTTGCTTTGTTGACACCAAAAAATTCATAATGTCACGGTCCTATGAATTTAAGGTCACAAGTCCTATGAATTTATAGAGTGGAGAAGCCGCTGAAAAATTTACTTATCTGAGAATTCATATTGACAAGGAATTCTTTGTATAAAAGAACATGGGAAGAACTTTCAACATGGCCTGGGATTTGTTCAGTGTCAGAGTATGCATGTGGGTGAGAAACTCCTTAAGTACAAGAATGGGGAGTTTGTAGTTAAATTTCAGGTGCAGAGAAGATACTGTTGAGGAAGTCCTTAAATGTGAGGAATATAACCAATATAGTCTTCATGTTTGTATCTTATTCCCCATGAGATATAATAGATACGGTAATTTCATAATCTTAGGAAAACCTTCCAAATACTACTCAATATAGCGTATTTAAACTATAGAAAAATTATTGGAAGAAATGTTTAAAAAGCTTTACCTGAGGCACATTAGTTTTTATCACTACCAGTCTACATGTGACATTTAAACTAGAGGCTTATTTTTATTTCTTTTTTGAATTATTTGTAAAGTAGTAGTAATATCTAGTAGTACAATTGTAATAAATACAGTACATGTGATTTTTTTGTAAGTGCATATTGTACAAAACAATGGATTTCAGTGATGAGTTTCATACATGCATATAAAATGCTTTGATTGTATCTACCTCCATATTACACTTTTTAATTGCCCTCTCCCTTGTTCTTCCTTTCCCTAATAGTCCCCCTTGAGAGAAAATATATCCATTGAGTTTGATTTATTTTGCCTAACAATGATTTCTAGTTCCGTCCATTTTTCTGCAAATGGCATTTCATTCTTTATGGTTGAATGGTGTGTGTGTGTTTATCCATTTAATCCATTGATGGTCACTTAGGCTGATTCAAGAACTTGACTGCAGGGAATAATCCCATGACAAACATGGATATGTGGTATCTCTTGGATGTTGACTTTAACTCCTTTGGGTATGTACCCAGGAGTTACATAGCTGCAACATATAATATTTTTATTTCTAAGAAACCACTATACAGTTTTATATAGTGACTGTTTATGTACTCATCAGTGTTGTATAAGAGCCCCACATATCAGTCCTCAGTATGTATATTTTGTTTTCTAGCTGATAGCCACTCTGACTAGGGGAGGCAGACACTCAGTGTAGTTTTTGATTTTTATTTCCATGCTGGCTAAAGATGTTGAACATTTTAAAATATGTACTACTTTTGAGATGTGTGACTCATTTATTGATTGGATTACTTGTTCTTTTGGTGTTAAACTTTTTGAATTCTTTATACATTCTAGATATTCTATCAGAACAGCTGCCAAGGACTTTCTTCCATTTTGTAGGCTGCCTGTTACCCTGTTGATTGTTTCCTTTGCTGTGAAGGAGCAGCTAATGTGATGCACTTGCCAATTCTTATTTTTAAAAATAGCACATATACATAATGATTACATTCCTCATAGGGAATCTGTACCTGTATGTAATATATCTTCATTTTTCTTTTATTTCCATCCTCCTCCTTTCCCTTCAACTCTTCTTCCCCTCCCCATTTATAAAATTCTGGAAATCTTTGTTTCTATTTTTTTCCTTCCATTCTTTTTTTCTTTTTCTCTTCCCCCGTCTCTCCCTTGTTCCCTTTCCCATTTAAACATGTTCTTCCTAGTCCTAATATCTAACCTCCATTATGCTCCATATTTACCCTTTAGGTTTCTTATACCAGAACAATGAGTGTCTGATTTAATTTACTTATGATGGTCTCAAGGTACATTCATTTACCTAAAAACGCCTTAAGTTTTTCTTTATGGCAGAGTAGTATTCCATTGTAAACAAATACCACATTTTCTTTAGCAATTCATTTGTTGATGGACATATGGACTGTTTCCAAAATTTAGCTATTATCCATTGTGCTGCTTTACACATGGGTATGTATATATCACTATGGTATAGAAGAGGAACAGCTGGATCAAGTGGAACCGCTAGTTTTAGTTTTTTGAGAACTCTATTGATTTCCATAGTGGTTGTACCAATTTACATTCCCACCAGCAAAATGGTACCTTTTCTCCATGGCCTAGCCAGCATTTGTTATTGGTCTATTTATTGATGATAGCCATTTTTTTCTACAGTGAGATGAAATCTCAGTGTTGTTTTAATTTGGGTTTCTTAAATGACCAGTGATACTGAACATTTTTTCATACATTTATTTGCTGTTTGTACTTCATCTGATAAACGTGTATTCATTTCCACTGCCCGTTTTTTGGATTGGGTCTTTAAATTTGGGGGGGATCTAATTTGAGTTCTTTATATATTCTAGATGTTAGTCCTTCGAGGGATATCTGTTAATTTTTTTTTTACTGTTTTTTTCATTCTGTGGGTTGTCTCTTCACTCTGTTGATGTTTTCTTTTGCTATGCAAAAGTTTTTAAATATGTGATCCAGATTATTGATTCTTGCGGGGTTTTGTTCATGTCTTCAAGAGTTACCTGTTCTATCGTCTAGCAGATTAAGTATTTTCTGTTTTAATATTTAGATCTTTGATCCATTTTTATTTTAGTTTAGTTCACAGCAAGAGATATAGGTCTAAGTTTAATTTTCGTCATGTGGTTAAGGTCTACTGACTTCTAGCTGATCTGTTGTTTCAAACAATTCCTAGGGAACATACATTCTTTTTAAAAAAGTTTTTGAGACAGTCTCATATACCCCAGACTGTCCTCAGACTCATGGTGATCCTCCTGCCTCACTCTCCCAAGTGCTCGGATTACAAATGTGTGCCACCGTGCCTGGCTGGGGGGGTGGGGGTGGGGGGACGCATACATCCTTAAGGAATAAAGTGATATGAAGTATAACTGCAATTTTGGATTCGTAGTCACTCTAACTCTTGGTCCTTTGTTCCACTGAGAGCAATTGGTCATCCCAGATCCCCTTGGAACTGCACTTGTCTCTCTTTTTCATCGTGTGCCACATTGCTGGGTCAGAGACAACCCTCTGTGGAGTCCTCAGATTCTGTCTCATAGTTCCAGTCTGGGTTTTCCCAGGGGACAGCTGTAGTGCTTACCAGAAGGTTGGCCTGAAGAAAGTGTCCCCCTAGGACTGAGCCAGAGAGAACACTCATTCCAACTCTTCTGAAGAAAGAGTGGAGCCAACAATCACATTTAAATCAGTCCAGGTTAGGTTCCATTACTGCGTTAGGTAGTAAAGCTCTCGGATATATTGGGTGGAATCTGAGAAGGTGCCTAGAAACTGGTTAATTTGGGAAAGGCCTGTGAGAGAGTAAGGGACATGAGCACTAACAATTCCCTCTGTTACTGCTACCTTATGGAGTGGGAACTGAAGGTTGGGGGGCAAGGTTTTGGGGCCAAGCTGCAATCTAAATCAGGTATGGAATGATATGGGATTGAGTGTATTGTATGGAGGATTAAATTCAAGAGGAAGTACCAGCTAAATAGAAGGAATAGGTGTCAGATGGACTGGATGCCCTACGGGAGGGGAAGTGGCTGTAGTGGCAGGAGGCTCTGGGGGAGAAGGGTGGCAGGGCCAGCTGCAGCAGCGGGAGGAGCCAGGCACTGCCGGGGAGAGCAAGATCAATTGGACCTGCTGTCAGAGAGGAGTCCGTGTCTCATGAGTTGGGTGTAGATGGGAGGGAAAAAAGGATGTGAGAGGTGCACAATACAAAGTGTAAAGAGTATCTGTATGCAGAGGACTTCTGACCGTGTGTGTAGCCTCCAGCAGTAACTGTCTAAATTCTGCAGAATGGAGAGAGCCAAAAATGCCGTGCGCTGGCCAACCACAATCATTTCACGTTTTGTACTGTGGCCATGTAATGTTACAGAAAATATTAAATGTTTAGGCTTCACACAAAGATAAAGATGAGGTTTCAAATTGTTCAACAGACAGGCTAAGGGAGAAGAAGAAATAGAAGAAGGAAGATTGCTCATGGAGAACAGAGAGGTAACTCACATGTCACGCTCGGCATGGCAAAATAAAAGTGGCACCTTGACCTGCACTGAACATATTCAGTTGTGCCCGAGGCCATACGGGAGCATGGGTGAATGAGCAAGATGGTTGTACCACACTTGACCAATCAAAGGGAGCCAGTCTCCCTAGGAAGTGTCTGACTAGTGCTAGGTTTAAAGGTGCGGAGGGGCAAGCCTTTCTCTGTCTCAGTCTTGAGGAGAGAAAGCAGAACTAGGGAGCAGCCAGCAGCAGAGAAGTTCAGTTAAAGTGCAGAGCTAAGGAGGCAGTGTGTGTGTGTGTGTGTGTGTGTGTGTGTGTAATGGTTTTTTTTTTAATCAAAAAGAGGAACAGAACAGGTTGGGATAATAAGGCAGTTGTGTGCAAAGGAAGGGTTTGGAATCTGCAGGGAGTAGGTTTTGTCTGAGGAGGTCGTGTACATTGGCCATCAACTCCCCAAAGGAGACAGCAGACCCGGACCATTGGCCTGAAAACTCAAGACCACTATGGGTGGCTTCCATGTCAACGAGGAACGAGAAGGTTTTACCTGAGATGTCTAGCCAGACTGGGGGCTCTGAGAGCGATACCTTGATGAGGCCCTGGGCCCCAAGCTTCATCAGTCCTCTTCAGCAGTGATGAGTCTGAGGTGGCAGAGCTGTATTCGGTGAGGATGGGGAAGGTGATGACTCACCTGCTCTCTAGCAGACAGGGCACTCGCACTTCCAGTGGCCCTCTTGGTTGCAGATGGGACCTGTTCCCAGCCGTGGCCACAGGTCAGGGCGGGCTCGTGTCCAGGGTTGCTCTTCTGCCATACCTGAAGCGTGGTGGGGAGTGGGGCTCGGGTTTTTTTGGCCTGTTTTATCTTGAGCTCTGAGTGCTGCTGCTGCAGCTTTTGAGGCTAGAAGTTGGCCTTGGAGGTTAGCTTGGAATGCAGCCTTTTTTTTTTTTTTTTAAAGATTATCCTGGAATGTAACCTTTTCAAGGTTGTCCTGTTTTTGTCTATTGTTGAAGACATGGAAAGTCCTATCTAAGAGGTCTCCCTGGGAAGACTGAGAACCAAGGTCTGACTTTCTGAATTTAGTCTAAATGTCTGGTGTTGTTGGGAAATAAAATGGGAGTTTATCTTTTGTTGAGGGGACAGAGTAGAAGTGAGACCTGATCGATCAGAGGGGAAAAAGAGGAGGACATGAATATGGATTAGAGGAGAAGATGGCAGCAGTGGAGAACAAGGGGAGCTTTATGGGTATGGTGGGGAGTGAGAGCAGAAGGATATTAAGTCAGTGGGATAAGGGTTTTGGCAGTGTGGGGGGTCGGATGGGTCTGAGAAGGATGGTGCAGAGGGAAGGGGGTTGGTTGCAAAGAGCAAAGAAAGCTTGGGCATAGGGCATCTCGGACCATTTTCCATTGTGTTGACAAATATGTAGCTCCTGGAGGATATTAAAGTCAAGAGTACCTTCAGGGAGCCAAATTGATCTGTTGTTTAACTGGTATTGAGGCCAAGCAGTCTGGCAGAGAAAGGTGAGGTGTTTGGGTTTGAGTTCAGTGAAACTGAGAGGGTAGTGGAGGGCGGATTGGAGACAAGTGAGGACTGAGGTATGTTGTGGAGTGGGAGATGATTGATCGTTCCCCATAGTGAGGACCAGACAAAGGAGAGATGCTGAGACAGAGGAGGCTGAAGGCAAGAATTGTCCGAAGAAAGTCCCCAAAGGGATGTAGGACCACAGCCTCTGAGCAGGCATCCCCAGTCAGAGGGGGGGTCGAGCTCCGTGTTGACACGACTTTCTAGAGAAGGGCAGGAAACCGGGAAGTGTAGATGAACGGTTCCATAGAGGACTATTGCCTTTGTGGGAAGAAAAAGAGAAGAAAATGAAAGTGCAAAAGATAAATTGGTCAGGCGTGAGGTCTTGGAAGTGCCCCGAGAGAGCTCTGTAGTGATTCACTCCAGAAAAGAGTTGAAACTAGGGAAAGTGGCTGAGAAATCCCGGAGAGTCGGGGAGGAAATATGGGTGAAGGACAAAGAGGGATTAGAGTTGACAAGGAGGTGGAGGAGGAGGGGCGGGGAGGAAAAGGAGGAAAGAGGAGGAGGAGGCGGCACAAATGGAACTCAGTCACAATTTTGAAGTGTCTGGATGCTGGCGTCAGCAAGGGAACAGTCTGAGGCTCGCGGTCTGCACAGGGTTGGTTGGTTGCGGACCAGGGTGGGGGTCCCTGGTTGGGAGGGACCAGTCAGTTGACCTAGGTATCCCCTCCCTGGTTTCAGCACCAATGATGGACCAGAACCCACTCGAAACCAGACCAAACATTCTGCCACGAGAAAGAAACTTTACTGGGCGGGAGGGTAGACTGCCTTGTGGACCAAGACAGCCACCGTTTGGCTTGGGGAAAGGGTTTTTAAGGGTTGTTCTGGGCGGGGGCTCTGCAGGTGAGCCAGATGTGAGCAGAGTCTGACACGGTTGTCAGGCGTCCTCCTGGGCAGGGTTGACTTTTGTGGTTGGCACAGTTCTGGGACGTTTCTTTTCTTGCAACCCAAGCGTGAACAGGCTCCAGGGGCAGGCTGACCCTTTTCTTCTACTCTTTAATAGGACTTTTTGTCCACTTCTCTCTCCTCTTCATCCCTCAGTTTTAACTTTTCCTCTTGTATTCTCCTGCTCCCAACCCTTATATCTTTAATAGTGTAACCATTAAGCTTCGTTAATCTTTAGACAGTTAAGTCTGTTAGTATTTGGAATTCTTTCCTATCATTAATTGAGGTATAATTGCATTTGGTACTTATTTGCTATGTATCAATATCTGGGTTATCTCTTTGTTTATACTATAATAATATACTTCCTTTCTATGGTTAAGAATGGTACACTATTCTTATGGTATGTCAATATCCAATTTATCTTGCACAGTATTACTGTTGCTGACTTACTTGATACTTCCAGACTCACATAATTGTTGTTATTAATGGGTTTTCTCTGTATGGCAACACCAAGCTTACCTTTGTGACAATAATACTTCCAGCCATTCCCAGAGAACTAGGGATTGGGCCAATTGCACTGCATTCTCCCCTCCCAAATTAACAAAGGTGATTATATCTTGGGACAGAGGCAGAGCTCTATAGTTAGTCATTCCCAGAGTGCATCATTGAAAAGCAGACTAAAGAGATCTCACGCTAGCAACAAAGTCTTTCCACTATGCCCACAAACATGAGCACACACACGCACACACCCTGAATTAAACAAAACAAAAAAGAAAGGTAAGAGCACAAGACTGTAAAATGCCACCCCAAAACTCCCAGCTCCTACAGATCTGATCATGGGTACATCAAGCGGAAGGAAAGCAAAAGCCACACAGCAAAGCTAAAGAGGAGATTAAAAAACATACCAATGAGGCGCTCAAAGGGATCAGAGCAGATGTCATGAAACAGAAAACTGAAGCATTAAAATTATCAGAGGGCTTATGGAAGACACTAATAAAAAACTACCTGAGTAGTGATACAAAACAAAGTGATATGAAACATGAATGAATAGTTTAGTAAAAAATTAGAGTCCATGAAAATATTTCCAACAAAAATCCAGGCAATTAAAAATGACATTGAGAGTAAGCAGCCTGCCGCCCTGGAAAGTGACTGTGGTCTGGGGAGCTGAGGCCACCCCAGGGTGGGGAAACCAGAAGCAAGAGCGTCTCCTGAGATCCGCACCATGCTGGAACTTAGGGCGCCGAGCCAACCAGTAAGCAGCCTGCTGCCCTGGAAAGTGACTGTGGTCTGGGGAGCTGCGGCCACCCCAGGGCAGGGAGACCAGAAGCAAGAGCGTCTCGTGAGATCCGCGCCATGCTGGAACTTAGGGCGCCGAGCCAACCAGTAAGCAGCCTGCCGCCCTGGAGAGTCACTGTGTTCTGGCAAGCTGCGGCCACCCCAGGGCAGGGAAACCAGAAGCAAGAGCGTCTCCTCAACTATCACGCATGTTCGAGTTCCAATGAGACACAGTGTGGTGGATGGAACCAATGGTGGTAGAACAGGAAAAGCATGGTAGGACTTCTGAATATGTGTGATAGTTCAAACAATTTTTTTTCTTTTTTTATCAAAAATGAGATATTATAGTACCCATTGATCATTTTTTGTTATTCGGTTCAGAAAGCCCTGTAATTCTTTCACTCTATGTATGGCTTAATACTATTGTGTTATGTTTGATATTATTGTATTTGAAACTATGCTCAACTATAGCAGCATAAGAGATATGGTGTTAGATACTGTTGATGTCCAGTTGACTTAATGTAAAGTACTGTGTCGCCTATGTTGTCCTGTTCTGATCTGCTCTGTACTGCCCCCTTTTGTTTTATTCTCTTTTAAATTAAAAAAAAAAAAACAAGAAAAAAAAATGACATTGAAAGTTTGGGCAACAAAAGTGACTAATGAGAGGACAGAATATCAGAATTAGATGATAGGGATGCTTTCAATGACCATTTATGGGCCGAGAATTTAGCTCAGTGGCATAAGCGCCTGTCTGGCAAGCATGAAGTCATGAGTTTGATCCCCAGCACAAAAAAGAAAATCAAAGACCATTTACTCAGAGACCTAAAAAAACAAGAGAACATAAAGAATGAATCCAGCAGCTGCTAGATGACACAAAGATGACCAAGATTACTTGGAAAAATGAGTAGGCAGCACAAAGGGCATAAAACATGATATTGGAAATAATAGCAGAAGACTTTCCAAATATAGTAATACCTCAGTTCATTAAAGCTTCTGTTTGCAAACAATTTGGTTGGTAAGCAAAAGAATTTAGCAAAATTTTTGTTCCATTCACAAGCTCTGCATCAGGTGACAAACATGACCCTGTCCATCTTCCCTACACAAATACAAATGCAGTTATCTTCTCCAAAATCATAAAACAAATTAAGTTTGTAAATTGCAGTACCACTGTAGTTCTTGAAAAATTAGCCAGAGCAATCAGGCAAGAGAAAGAAATAAATATATATAGGAGGGGAAGAAATCAAATAATCATTATTTGTAGACAACATGATCCTCTACATAGAAAACCTAAAAAATTTACCAAAAGACTCCCAGAATTAATAACCAAATTCAGTAATGTAGTAGGATACAAAGTCAACACCCAAAAATCAATAACATTCATATACACCAATAATAGGTTCGCCAAGAAAGAAATTAGGGAAACAATACCTTTCATGATAGCATCAAGAAAAATTAAATTATTTGGAATTAGCCAAAGAAGTTTAAAACTTCTATAATACTTGTATAAAAACTACAGTAGGAGATTCAAGTGCACGTCAGATGAAAAGGCCATCCATTGTGCCTGGGTAGGCAGAACCAATGCAGTCAAAATGGCTATACTTCCAAAACTGATGTACAGATTTAATGTAATCCCAATTAAAAATACCAATAGCTTTCCTCTCATAACTAGAGGAAACAATCCTAACATTCATATGGAACCAGAAGAGACCTAGAACAGCTAAAGCAATACTGAAAAAAACAGGAGGTATCACAATCCCTGACTTTCAAATTATACTACAAGGCTACAGTGATAAAAACAGCATGGTATTGGTCACAAAACAGACATGTGGAAGTAGGACAGAACAGGGGATGCAGAAACAACTCCAGGCACATTCAGCTACTTAACCATTGACATGGGAGTCAAAAACTTATTCTAGAGAAAAGGTAGTCTCTTTAACAAATCGTGCTGGGAAAACTGGCTATCTATGTGCAGAAGATTGAACCTAGACCCATATATCTCACCATGTACTAAATGAAAATCAATGGATCAAAAAATCTAAATGGGATTATGAATGCTTCTTTTTTCAAACAATTCAGCTCACAAAGAAAAGCATTTGGCAAAAGTTTGCTTCCATTATCAAACTCCACATCTGGTAACAAACACAATGACGGTCATATTCCCTTCTCAAACACAAACAGCCGTCTTCCCCAAAATCATAAAACAATTTAAGCTCATAAAATGAGGCACCACTGTATTAAAACAAAAACACTTGATTTTATGGAAGACAAAATACAACTCTTGAAGATATAGATGCAGGCAAGGTCTTCCTGAACAGAACCCACTTGCACAAGAAATAACACCAAGAATCAACAAATGGCATCATGTCTATAGTGAATCCTTTCCCAGAGCTCATCTCAGTCCAGAAGTTCGTATTTGTAATTGCATGGAAAAGTTATTGCAATTCCAGTGAGTTAATGCCAATCTACCACTTCCAGTGCAACCCAAGAATAAAGACACTAAGACACAGATGCATAATGATGGGGAACCTAGGGTTCCTAAGTCTTCCTACATTTACAACATGCCTTGAATCCAGTAAGTGCACTTAAAATTTTTTTATTATTATATGCTTACAGTGTGTAATGTTTACATTCCTTGGGTAAATTAGTATACATACAGAACACATCTTAATTGCTTTTCATTCACTTTTCCATCCCTCCCAGTTCCCTCCTTCCATCTCTTTATCGTCTTCCTATTTGAGAAAGATCTTGCTTCTGTTATCTTTTATTTTACTTTTTATTTTTAATTTGGGTTTATCATAGAAACTATATGATATTTAAACTTAAGTGTCTGATTTATTTCATTTAACATTATGGTCTCAAGGTGCACTCATTTTCCTACACATGACTCAAGTTTATTTTTCTTTATGGCAGAGTAATACTCATTGCGTGAAACACCACATTTGCTTTATCAGTTCATTGTTGATAGATATGTAGGCTGCTCCCAAGATTTAGGTGTTATGAATTGTGCTGCCAAAAGCACACATATACATGTATTACTATGATGTCTTTAAACTCTTTGGGGTAGATAGCTAGAGGGGGAAATGTTGGGTCAGATGACATTAACAGTTTACAATAGTGGTGGGCTTTTCTTGGGGGTAGGCCTGTAGCCTGGAATTCATACCATCTTCCAGAAACTCCCAGGGTGCAGTAGCCAGGAGCCATTTTGAGACTGCACCTACTGTCTGAATTTGGACTTCTCTCGTGGTCAGAATCCCCTGCATCTTCCTATCACTGGTTCAATAAGTCAAGTAAAAAAATAAGAGTTGGGGGCCAGAGATTTAGCTCAGTGGCGTAAGTGCCTGCTTGGCAAATGCAAAGTTGTGAGTTCGATCCCCAGTACAAAAAAAAAAAAAAAGAGTTATACTATGGATCCTATAGATATAACAGGTATTTACAGAAGTGTCCATACATGCCAATAAATGTAATATATCACAGAAACAGAATGAAGGATACAGTATATGATCATCTGAATAGCTGTAGAAAAACCTCTTGGTAAAGTTTAACATCTTTCATGGTAAAAACCCTGAACAAAATTAGGCACAGAGGATTATACCTCCATATAGTAAACACTATTGGTAACAAACCCATACCATAAAACTGAAAGCATTTCTTCTAAGATCAGGAACAAAACAAGTATATCTTTCTTTACTCAATGGTACTAGAAACTTTCGTTAGAGCAATTGGGAATGGCTCATCTAGAAATCAAATAATAACAAACGCTGACAAAGCTGAGAGGGAAAAAGGGGGTCGTATCTACATTGTTAGTGGGAATGTAAACTGGCGAAAATCAGTATGGAGATTTCTCAAAAACCAAACCTACAAATTTCTTGACACAGCTGTTCCCCTCCTAAGTATCTCCCTGAAAGAGTTAAAGACATCATATTACACTGATACATGCATACCCATATTTACAGCAGTACAACTCACAACAGCTAAATGTTGGAAGCAGCCTATATCTCAGAAAAGGTGGTATTTATATATAATGTAAATATTCTACCATAAAGAAAAATAAACTTGAGTCATTTGTAGGGAAATAGTTGCACCTTGAGACCATAAAATTAAGTGAGACAAACCAGACACACAAATTTAAATTTCATGTGCTTTCTCTTGTAAGAGAAACCCAAAGTATATATAAACAGCAAAGCAAAAGGTAGATAATGGGATATGGGGAGATATATCTTTCTCAAAAGGAAAGGGGGATTGTTATGGTTCATACACTGTGTCACCTTGAGAAGTTTAACTAAGAGACTCATCAGGGAGCCAAGATCCTTGTTTTGTAAATATCCTGAGCCTGAGCAAGAGGAGGGCACAGAGATGGTGTGATTGCTACGCCTGCCTGGGGTGGGAGTAGCCTGCTTACAGTATTAGGAGGGGAAGACGTGACTGCGTGACTGACCACAAACTGTAAGCTAAATAAACCTTTTGTTCCTTAAGTTTAAGTGTCAGTTCCTTAAGTTTGTTTCAGCAATGAGAGAAAAGTAAGACAGAGATCAAGAGATGGAGGAAGAGGGGAGAGAAGGGTAGGAAAGTGGATGAGAAAAAGGAATTAAGATGTGTCATGTACATGTACCAACTCCACCTAAAGAATGTAAACATTATGTACTGCAAATATGTACTAAGAAAAAAATAAAAAGGAAAAGTATACAAAGAAGAGTGGAGGAAGTAAAATTATGCTTTTTTGCACATGTCATTCTACACGTGAACAACCTATAAAGGACTATTAGAACTGATAAACACATTAAAAAAGCAATAATCAGCACACAAAAACCAATAGCTTTTATAACCACTAAAATAAATTTAATGACTAAGAAATCATGAAAAAAAATCTCATTTAGAATAGCCACAAAATAAATAAAACTTCAGAAGTAAACTAAGAGAGTGAAGGATCTCTACCACGAAAATTAAAAAGCACTGAAGAAATTGAAGACACTGAAAAATAAGAAGGCCTCCCATGTTCTTGGTTTGAAAGAATATTGTTAAAATGTCCACGCTCCCCAAAGAAATCTATATATTGAATGCAATCATTATTGAAATTCCAATGTAATTCTTCACAGAGCTAGTACTATTCATATGGGAGACCAGTTTTGAAAATCTTGACTAAAAAGCAAAGCTAGAGGCATCATAATACCTGATTTCAACATACTACAGCCATAGTAACCCCAACAGCATGATATGTGCATGAAAAAAGACAGAATAGAGAACCCAGCAATAAATTCATGCATCCACTGGCAAATGATTTTTCAGCTAAGGCACCAACAATATACACTGGAGAGAGGACAGTTTCTTTCACAAATTGTGCTGAAAAAAAAAAAAGGATGTTACATGCAGAACACAGAGATTTTACTTCCAGCTCTCATTCTATATAAAAGTCAACTCAAAATAGATCAGAGACTTTAAGGTAAAATCTCAAATTCCAAGGGGAAAATAAAGGGAAACAATTTCACAATACTGGTACCAGAAGTGGGGGCTGGGGATTTAGCTCAAGTGCATAAGCACCTGCCTTACAAAGGTGCGGTTGTGAGTTCAATCCCCGGTACGGATAAAAAAAAAAAAAGATTATCCAGTATTCAATCATAAAGCTATTGTTGCTTGCTGGGATAAATCAACACTGATCTGGACTCTTGTCTCCACATGTTGTCTACCAGGAAGTGATTTTCTGGATAAGACTCTAAATGCATAAGAAACAAAAGCAAAAACTGACAAATGGGATTACACCAAACTAAACAGCTTCTGCTCAACGAAGGAAATAATCTACAGAGTGAAGAGACAACCTACAGAATAGGAGAAAATGCTTGGCAACTATTCATCTGATAGAGGATTACTATCCAGAATATATAAACTCAAACAATCTTGAGAACTCGGCCAAGATACCCAATAGTCAATATTGGGAACCCGACCAAGAGTCCCAATTGTCTATCTCTAGAATGCCACGAGAAAAATAAAAAACAGAGGGAAGTATTCTTCCAGTTGACTGAAAGTCAATGTCTCTGGATCCCACCTCTCTGCTCCCAAAGCAGCCACTATTTGTTAGCTGTATTCAGTGGTAGATGGGGCTAGCAAGGATTCATTCGAATTCATCTGAAGACTCCGACTCTGGAGGGTGTAGACAATCTTATGTTTAGAAGTATCTTGACCCTGAGTATAATCCTGTGATGACTCAAGAAGACATAGATGATCCCATGCTTAGAAGAGTCAATGGGAATCCCAGATGGGTGGTACCAAAAATCCCAATCCTTCCTTTCATTCCACAGGGAAATATGCAAAACCAGTCACTGAAGTTGTGGTCCCCAACAAAACACTTAACAAGTGATCCAATCAAAACTGGGCAAATGATCAGAACAGACACTTCTCATAAGAAGAAATGCAAATGGGAAACAAATAGATAAGAAAATGCTCAATGTCATTAGCCATTAGGGAAAAATAAAACTGCAAGGAGGTACCATCATGGTGGTTCATGCTTGTAATCTTAACACTTGTTCTATGACTCAGCAATTCTACTTCCATCTATTCTCAAGAGAATTGAAAATATATGATGAACACACAAAAAACCAGGTGTTGCTCATGCCTTTGCCTTCAGCTCTCTGAGAGACTGAAGCAGGGAGATCACAAGAAAGAGCCTCGTCTGGGCAACTCTAATTTAGTGAGACCCAGTCTCAAAATAAAAATCAAAAGCTTGGGATTGTAGATCAGTGTTCCCAGTATTGCAAAAAGAAACAACAACTCACCCTCAAAACCAAAGCCAAAGCCAAAGCCCTAATCCTGAATATTTAAAGTAGTTAGTATAATCCAGTTTGGGAATAAACACTGATGAACTTGATCTCAGAACTTTGCACCTTCATTTTTTCAGTTTGGAATGCTCTTTGTCAAAATGTAAATGGCCTAAGACATCAGACTCCATCACCTGGGTTGGGGGTATAGGTCAGTGGTAGAGTGCTTACTTAGCATGTGCTAAACCCTGGGTTTGATCGCAGCATCACTACCACCAAAAACAAACAAGTTTTTAATTCTTCTGGGACTGTTTTCATTGCATCACACCGGTTCTGGTATGTTATATCTGCATTTTCATTTAATTGCATATTGTTTAATTTCTTCTTTAATTTTTTTAAAATAAATTTTATTTAAGGAGAAAAAAGCTCTTCTTTAATTTTATTTGTGACACATTTGTTGTTCAGGAGGGTGTTATTTAATTTCCACGTGTTTATGGAGTTTTTGCAGTTTCTTTTGCCATTGATTTCCACTTTAATTGCACTATGGTCAGATAATATGCATGGATAATTGCAATTCCTTTGCATTTACTTAAGCATGTTCTATGGCCTAGTATATGGTCTATTTTAGAGAACATCCCGTGTGCAGCTGAGGAAAGTGTCTTTTCTGATGTTGATGGAATGCTCTATAAACATAGAAGTTCATTTGTGAACAGGTTTGGTTCAGTTCTGATATTTCTTTGCTGAGTTTTTGTCTGGTTGATCTATTTGTGAGAGTAGGGTATTAAGGTCCCCCATTAAAAATGTGCTATTGCTTATTTGATTTTTCATATTTAATACTATTTGTTTTGTATAGTTGGGTGCTCCCATATTTGGTGCATTTATATTTATGATTATTATCTCTTCCTTTTGAAGTTTTCCCCTAACAAGTCTATAGTGACTTTCTTTATTTCTTTTGATCATTCTTGGTTTGAAGTTCACACTGTCTGTAAACAGAACAGCTATCTCTGCTTTTTTCTGGGTTCCTATTGCATGTAGTATTGTTTTCCATCATTTTGACTTCTTTGACTTTTGGTTTATGAATTTTTTCTTTTTTTTTTTTTTTGAGAGGAGTATCAGGACTTGAACTCAAGATCTCATGCTTGCCAGGCAGACACTGAGCCACTGAGCTAAATCCCTGGCCCGATGAATTTCTTTTTGAGTTAGATGTGTTTCTTGTGTATAGCATATTGTTGGATCTTGTTTCTTATGCATTCTGCCAGTCAATTTCTTTTGTTTGGTGAATTGAGGCCATTTACATTGATGCTTAAAACTGATAAGTATTGGTTTATCTTTGTCTCCTTATTTTCCTGTTGATGGTTCCCTACTTTTCTCCTCTGTTTAATTGCTTGCTTTGTCTGGTGGTTTCTTTCTATTGTTATTCTTGGAATTGTAGTCATTTTTATCTCTGTCTAGAATATCTTTCAGTATTATTTGTAGGGTTGGTTTGGTGGTCATGAATTTTTTCAGTTGTTCTTTGTCATGGAAGTATTTTATTTCTCCATGAATTTTTAAAGGTAGTTTTGCAGGGTATAGTAATCTGGGTTGGAAGTCATTTTCCTTCAGGACTTGAAATACTTCACTACAAGCTCTTTTTGATTTGAGGGTTTGTGTTGGGAAGTCAGCTATTATTCTGATGGTTTTCGCCGATAGGTGATTTGTTTCTTTTCATTAACAGCTTTTAATATTCTTATGCTGAATTTCTGAGATCTTGATTATTATATGCCTGGGAGTAGATTTGGGTCATGGCTGATTGGAGTTCTAC
>PVJX010023599.1:0-29093 GCA_004027295.1 Dolichotis patagonum | reverse complement strand
AGAGTGAATATCTCCGATTGTCTAGTTTTGAAATTTATGTCTCTTACATTGCTTTCTTGTAATCCACTTTGTTCTGTTTTGTTGTGTTTAATTTTACCCTTTTGGTATAATTGCATGTATATTTGAGTGGGTAAGATGGATGACCATATTGCTGTTTTTGTCAGATTGTGGAGCAGAACTGTTAACAGTCACTGTTTGAATGTCTACTTTACATGTTTTAACTTTGTAATTTGAACAACTATTTCCAAGAAGTCAGTATGTAATTTGTCAAGTAATAATTTCTTAGGTTTTTTTTGTTGTTGTTCTTTTCCTTTTTTCCTTGGAATTCTGTATTGTTGCTACCCTTTATTCTGTTTTGTTTTTTTTTCCTCTCTCTCTCTCTTTAAATAAAATTCAAAAAAACAGAAAATTAAAGATTTGTTCACACCTATTTTATTTTAATTTCTATCAGTTAAATAGTACTATCTCCATTTACAGATAAGATGACAACTTAGAAAACTAGACTTTTCTTATTTCTAAAATTCACATACAACTAAATACAGGTGTCAGTAACAGTTGCTGTAACCTACCATGGAAGAAGAGACGCAGAATCAAAACAATTACATCCTGCCCCAGTAATAATCTCAGTATTCTAAAGTATTCTACAGCTTTACAGGATAGATACAATCTCGTTTTGTTTTAATCAGATCACATTACAAATGCTCAGAAACTAATGCATTTGAAAGCATTTTCCACAAAATCAGATCTTTCCAGACTTTCTGTATTAGGTATTCTTTTCTGGTTTGTTGTTGTTATTTGTTTGTTGTAGTGGGCATTCCTGCACACTAGACAAGCACAGTACCCCAAATTAAACCCCAGCCCCAATCAGACATCCTTATCATTGGAAGCAGCAGCACCACTGTAGCCAAAGCCAGCTGAAATTACTGAAGGAAAACTGGGTACATTTGTGTCCTGTAGGAGGCACATTTCAGGACCACGGGTACTACACTTTACATGTGTATGGATTTTTTTGTTCCTTTTTCATGTTCATAACTATAAAGTCATCCACATTGCCCAAGAAAAACTAAGATGATCAGTAATATTTGCCCCCATTTCACAAAAAGCAAGCCAGACACAGAGTTCGGGAGCTAACCTAAAGCTAGCCATTTTGTGAGATCCAGTCAGAGGTCCTCTGAAGGAAATACCCACTCAGCCGACACCAGGCAGAAGCCACGCCCACCTCCGCAGGCCGTGGGACTCAACTGGACCCGCACAGGCGGCCAGTGCTCCCGTGCTAGTGGTGCCCGGGAAGGCAGCCACCTCGGCGTTTCCTGGAAACGTTCATACTGGGACTGTTACCTGATATTCCCACACACTTGCCACTATTTCAACAATGCAGTGCTTTAAAAAGCAGAACAGCAGAGGTAAATTCCTACAAAGTGTAACCATTTTACCTTTAAATTCTGATTGTGATTTTCAGGAACTTCTACTGAGGTATCCACTGAAAAATCAACAGGTAGTTTTTCTTCTTTAGATGGCAGAAAGTTTCCAGAATCTTCAGGAATGGGCTCATCCTGTTTTTTGCTAAGTGGCAGTTTCATTTCCTATACAATTTTAATTTTATGAAATTTAGTGCTCATATTTCAGTTTGTATGCTAATATATAATAAACAGTAAGTGGATATAACATATCCAAACATTTTTTATCAGGATTTATTAGTCAAAAACAATGTTATAAAATGGGAAATGTCTCAGAAAACACGCAAGTCTCAAATTGTTATTAAAAAGGGAAATAAAAAGGAAAAGAACAAATTAAAAATATTTATTGTAAGGCTGCTTTTTGTAGCACTGTGTGAAATATAAAGATAAGTAAACTGGTGTATATTTGCAAGCTGTTTGAGACCTAACAGGCAAAATTATGCTTATTCTACTCTTTTTTTTTTTGGTACTGGGGATCGAACTCACGACCCCGCACTTGCCAGGCAGGCGCTTAAGCCACTGAGCTAAATCTCCAGCCCCGCTTATTCTACTCTTTAATGATAAATGAATTTCAAAACTAAAAAGCTGTACATAGAAAAGGTCCAAGAATTAAAAGTCATCTTAGATATATACCCAAGAGAAATCAAAACACAAATTGCAGAGACAGTTACTGGCTAGTATTCCAGTAAGCACACAGTTGAGGACAGCTCCGAAAGGGGAAAGAACACAAACGTACATCAACCAATGAATGGATTTAAAAAGTGGGATATTCATACAATAGACTGTTTCTCTTTTACAAAAAGAAATGAAGTATACACAATTACATGCTACAGTGTGGATAAACCTTAAAAACACTACGCCAACCACAATGAAGCCAGTCATAGGAGACACATTATATGATTCCAGAGCAGCAAATGTATAGAGAAAGGAAGCAGAGTAGCAGCTGCCTAAGGCTGGGAGGTATGGCGGAAATGGGGCTTCTCCAAGACATGACGAATGCTCTGGATGGTGACAGTGGGAGCCGCACAGCCCTGTGAGAACGCTCCACACCGCTGGGCCATACGCTCTAAACCAGTGGACTGCATGGCATGTGGATTATACCTCAAAGCCACTGAAAGGAAGGAAGGAAGGAAGGAAGGCCGGCAGGCAGGCAGGGAGAGAGGGAGAAAGAGGAAAACAAGCGAGGAAAACTTGAAATGACTTACGAGTGGAGTTTTTGTGATAAACTTTCTCCATCTTTTATTCAGTCTTCTCAATTCTTTAGAAATAGATGATGCCACTTCATCATTGCTGACTTCAACTAAGAAATGCCCCACCTCATTTAAAGCAGTGTGGTCTGCATTCCACTGCGAGAGCACCTCAAAGGAAACCTACATAACGTATAAGCAGCATAAATACTTAGGAGTATAATATTTGTCTTTCTATCATCTATAATAACCTCCACCAAGGCTAATTTTAAGCAAAACTAAGTGTGACGGTCCTCACGGAGACTTGGGCTGTCCTCTTAGTGAACTGTCCCAGCCTGCAGACCAGCTCCTTCTACCTGCAGGCTGCAGGTGCTCAGCACCTGTTCCCACTCCTGGTCCTGGACTCTTGGGAAACATCTCCTCTTATCTTCTGGAGTGGTTGATAAGCTTACAGAATAGATTCTCAGATTGTTTTTGTTTTTTTTTTTTTGCACTGGGAATCAAACTCAGGATCTCGTGCTTGCCAGACAGGCGCTGTGCCACTGAGCTGTACCCTCAACCCTCAGACTTTTTCAATTAGCGGAGCCTTCAGTGCCTCGGTAACTTTTTCATACAGTTTCTAGGCCAAACAATTATCTAATAGTTCCCACTTTTAAGTCATCAGCCCCAACAACTGAATATTAGTACAGTATCCAAGAGATAGATGTTGCCACGTCACCCTCAAAATGTAAACTATCCTGCAAACCCTTTAGCAGTGCAGTACCTCTTGGCAGAATTTGCAAAATGCAAGTTTGAGAGTGCTACTTTCCTCAGAGTTATGTCGATTATACTAGAGGACCTTTATGACAGAAGAACCATTTGAAGCTGAAGATTTTGATTTCTAGTATCCAAATAGGTATCAGAGAGAAGTACTGACATGCTAACACTTAAAACCTTCTCTTTTTTTGCATTTACACACTTAATCCAAATTTTACTTTCATACAAGTAACTTATTTTCCATTAAGCAATTTTAGTTTCCATCTAGAAAATGTCTAATCTGAAAGGCCATCTACATCCATCTGAAACACAGAAGAACAAATTAAAGAAGGAAAAACTACCTCAGATAGTGTTATGGTTTGTGCTGAATGTCCCCCTAAGCTTCATGTGGTCATGGGGTGAGGAACGGGCTTTCTGGAGGCAGCTGAATCTAGAGTGTGATTGATTAGTACCGCAACGCTGAGATTAAGGGTGGGTGATTGCTGGATCAGTCCACTGATTCAATTGGCACGCCCTAATCCCGATAGACCGGATATAACATAAAGGACAGAGAGGGGTTTCTCTCTCTCTTGCTTTTTCTGTCTTCTGCCATCATGCACTGTTGCCTCTCTGCCATGTGCCACCTTGCCTTGGAGCCCGCTGCTTACGCACAACAAACTCTCTGAGCCAAATAAATCTTTTCCGCCTTTAACCCAGGGTGCTGGGTATTGTATCTCAGCAACAAGAGAAGTAACTAAGGTAATGATAAAATAGATTATTACATCATTGGAAAGTGGAAATAATAATTTACGACTGATGTTTCTCATAGGCCTCTTGATATCAGAAAAAAATTGAATTTTTCTCCTCTAGAAACTCAAACAGGTTTTAAAGGAGAATTGTGTCAACCAAATGGAAAAATATAACTTGGAATTTATTTCAAATGTGTCCAAGAGCCATCTAGTACCTCGAAGCTTTTATTGCCTCTTGTAAAAGCTTAGCAATACAATCTATTTTCCAAAAGGTCTACTGTGTACATCACCCAAACCCCAATAAAGCTCTGTGCGTAAAGCCTATAACGTAGAAAAACTGTCTTTCTGGCAATTATATTAAGAAGAGGCTAAACTCCTTCCAAGACCTGAGAGAATTTTCCAAAAGATGTGTTTGCCCTTTTCTGGATTCTCATCTTTAGAATGAAAATGAGAGTTCCCAAACAAAACAAAATAAAAAAGTCAAAGTGAAACAGTGTCATCAGGCTGAAAATACCTCTGTAACTTGTTCCTTCTTTGTGTCCTCAAAGTAAGCCTTTAGTGAACGAAGGTTTTCCAAGTAAGTAGCCCAACATGCCAGGACTTTTTGCAAAGCTGACTTCACATTCTCTATACTTTTTCTGTACATACAAACATTCTGTTCCATGATCATGTATTGATCATTAATAGTTTCACATTCACCAGCTACATATTAGCAAAACAAGAAAGTAATCTTAGCAAACAGCTTTTTCTTAATAATACTGTTAAAATCATTTGCATATTAGTGGGAAGTAGTAAACTCAACATGTTTTCTGACAATATTAAAAATGAAAGCATAGCCAGGTGAACCCCTGTAACCACAGATTCTGGGAGGCTGAGGCAGGATGACAAGGTCAGACTCAGCCCAGGAAAAGGAGCAAAGCCCTGGGTTCAATCCTTAGTACTGCAGTCAATCAATCCATCAGTTAGCAAGCAAGCAAGCATTTGCCAAGGAAAATATGCATAAAAAATTTCGAAAACCTTAAAGCAGAAAGATGAAACCTATTTTTAAGTGGTGATCATTCCATCAAAAAGTAACTGAATTACTTTACCCAAATTCTTATAAATTTCTCCACATCTTTGAAAAGAAGCCTCAAGTTGAGTCAGGAAATCTGTTTCCTCAATAAATTTCTGCAAGGAAAAAGAAAAATATTGATTTTTACATTTAAAAACATGTCAACATGCTTGTTACTGATGGAAGTGTGCGGCAGCCAACCTTTTTTTGTGTTACTTTTTTTTTTTTTTTTTTGGTACCAGGGATCAAACCCATGACCTCATGCTTGCCAGGCAGGCACTTAAGCCACTGAGCTAAATCCCCGGCCCCCAACCTTTTTTAAAGTACTTTAATAATACACATTTGAGAAGAAAAAGAAGAAGGGGGTTCCTGAAGAAGGAAAGTTAAGATTTAGGAGATGTAACCATTAGTAGTCACCACATAAAGATGACAAATGACAAGAGTTATGTGGGGAAGTATAAGTTCTACAATTGTTTTCCTCTTGTGGGAAACACCAAGCTGACTATAACAATTTCAAAATCTCCTACTCCGCATGTTTTGCTAATATGTATAACTTTATCAGTTGTTCTTCTTCCAGATGTGTTATTAATATTCGGTTTTGTTAGCCATATTATTCTAAATATACATGCCACTCAAGCAGCTGGGAAACTATCACTAACTAAATTCTGTTATGGAAAATTATTGAACTAATCCAAAACATGTATTTGTTGTACACTTACTTCTTGTGAATGAACTGTTGCAATCAAGTAGAAAAATGAAAATTTGAAGAAGGTTATAGAAATAAAAGTATTCCAAAGCTAGTTTAGAATGATGCTTCTTGCTCTGGAACACATAATGCTTAAACTGTAAATTTATCTTCGTAATGTTTTTCAGTTTTGCACTGAAATTTACAAGCCCGAATTTTTCCTTTTTTTCCTCTTATTCCAAAACCAGAGAAGCTGAAAGAAGAATCAGGCCCAGCTGTAGACATGACACTTCTGATGCTTCAGTTTTAATTTAAGACTGAAAACACACCTATTTTTAAATCATTTGAAACATTTTTTCTTATAAATTAGAAGAGGTAAAACCAAAAAAAAGCATCTCAAGACAAAACTGAAAATGTACTGTTTTTCCCACAATTGAAACTTGAGAGGCTAAGATCAAAATGTCCCAAAAACTTAATTATTAAATGAAACCATAAACTAGAAAAACATAGGAAACAAAAATTTCAAATCAAAGACGAATTCATAATGGAAAAACATATTGAAATCTTTTCTGTGGTATTAATTATTCTGGTTGACTCAATTTTATAAACAACTCCCTTTCCTATGGCTGCTATTTGCCTACCTGTAACTGCTTTTTCCAGCCAATACTGAAGCTACTAAGAGCTACCAACCAAACCTACCCCCAATCTGAAGAGCTGATGAGAAACTGGGCCAAGGAAAAATGCAAACCCAGCAGCCAGACATGGAAAACAGTTGCCTAAGACAGAACACAGCAGCTTACATGCCAGTCTTCCAGCAATAATTCCACAGATTCTTTGTTCCCATATTTGATGTTCCAGACATCCAATTTGGATTTCACTTCATCTAGCAAACCAAGAACTGAGCACTTATGGTGATGAAATTCTAGAAGTGGAATAAACTTTTTCTCCAAAATGTCATTGAGTCTGGAAAACAGTGCAGGTTTTAGAACTTAATTTGATAGAGCTTTTCCCCCCTTGTTTTAAAACAATGTAAAACAAACATGGCAAGTTAGAAAACAACCATTTCTAAGGTAAAAATACCTAACAGACCAAAAATGATTTTCCTACTGAGAAAAAAAAAAAATTGATCGACAAGACAGCTTACTAAACTTGAAAACTTCTATACAATCCCATGGAACTACAATTTAAAAGTTTATGTACTGTAACAGTTTTCACTGTTATGGCTAACTCCTCTTATTCTAATAAGCTGCCTATGAAAAGAGGTGTAGACAACCACCAATTAAATAACTTTGATTTGATAGCATTCTACTATTTATAAAGTGCTTTTATCAGAGAGACCCATTTGGTCCAATACCCTTGTGAGATCCAGGCTGGTTATAATTATACTATATTCACAAATGAGAGAGCAAGCTCAAAGAAACAAAGCTCACATCATAGCATTCCATAGCATTCAATTAAAAAAAGCTAGCACAATATAATATTATTTAAACATGAAATTATCAAGATTTAAAAGAGAAGACTACTGGAAATCATTCCTACAGTGTCATACTATTGCTTAAATAGAAAGAGTAGCAGCAGCTGTGAAATGATAGTGGCACTAACCGGCTTCTCATTTCCTCTAATTTGTCAGGTGGTACCAATGGCAAACCTTCCTCATCTTTATTTTCAAAGGTCAGGAGAATATTCGAATGATAGTTAAATCTATCCATGAGATTCTGAAAAGAAACGTAGCATGACATAAACCAGATTTACTGCCAAACACCACCACTGAGCTTTTTAATCTCATTCACATTATGGTTTATTTTTCCCAAAAAGTCCTAAATCCTCTTTATTTTTAAGGAAGATTTGATGGATAAACATCTTTTAAGCAGACTGCAGTTTCTTTGGCAAAACCATTTTGTTTTTAATCTGGTGTAGTTTCTATCCCTTTGGGAACTCAAATGCTACCAATCTCGTTTACCAAATTCTTTCATACCATTTTAAGGAAAACCCACTCTCCCTCCATCCCAGCCTTTTTTTGGCCAGACTTTCCAGTTGCTTTAGAAATTGCTGGACTCTGTACTTATTGTTTTGCCTTTGAACAAACACAGTGGTCATGGACATGCAAATATCTTCCAGAGCCCCAGGGTACTGTGGAAAGCATTCCACACCATCCTCAGTTACCACTGTATTACCTTTCTTCTTTCTATGACAAAACATTCCTCAAGCACAGACCTAAGACAATATTGGCTTTGCATTTTCTTTTGCTTTGCCAACCTTAAATACAGTCATTTTCTCCTGGGTCAGAGTTGCGGGGTCAGAGGAATCCTGGGAGGCTGACAAGACTTCCTCTGCCAACTCCTCCACCTCCCGCAGGCAGGCTTGGATGTCACGCAGGGGCAGGGGCAAGGCACCGTCCAGCTTTGCTTTCCAGGCGTTAATCTGAAAACAAGGGAAGAGGTCCTTCAGCAGAACTTTCTTAGCCTCCTTCTCCACATATGGTACGATTCATTCTTTAAAGTTTCTCTGCAAGCCAAGACTGATACAAGGGATCTATCAGCCAAAGAAATCTTTATCATCTCTTAACTCTAAATATTATTCAGCTGCTTCCTGATCAGGAATGTGACTTGTTCAAAAGCTGTAAGAAAGGAAGGCACTAGAAAAAGAAATGTTTGGAACAAACCATAAATAAGTTATATGGGAGAAACTGAAAATATTTAAAGCATTACTTTAGGCAGGGAAAACTGTAATCAAGGACTGTCATTGGAAATCTTTATGTCCTTGTATTCTTTGACATTGTAAC
The DNA here is from genome assembly GCA_004027295.1 of Dolichotis patagonum. NCBI lineage: Eukaryota > Metazoa > Chordata > Mammalia > Rodentia > Caviidae > Dolichotis > Dolichotis patagonum. Next base: position 20,447 of record PVJX010023599.1, on the reverse strand, counting down.
TTCAATTTCCACACACATGCAGAGATTATTTTCCTTATTAGCCCTAAACGTGTGTTCACATTAGATATCTCTCCCTTATCTCCTAAAATCTGTCCTTCCCCAGCACCCCACAGTCCAGGCACACCTCTTCCTTCCTCAGCCTTCCTGCCACACCCTGGGGACACACCAGTCCAGCCACACAATCCTGAAGGCTCCTTTCTCTAAACAATCACCGTGCTCTTCCGCCTTTGCCTTCGTGGTTGCTGCCCTTCTATCTGGGTTCCCTGCCTTCTGGACACCCACAGAAGTCACACGATCGTTCGTTCATTCATAAGGAAACATTCACAAACCTACTGTGAATGACTGAGGAATAAAGCTGTCCTAGGGAATGTGTGGGGACAGGTGATGGGCACCCACCACGGGTAAACATACTGTTGGTGACCTGGGGACCCCTTAACTACATAAACCACACTGGAAATAAAAGAAACAGCGTGGAACTCAATTTACACTACTTACATAGACATATCTGTAAGTTCAACATGTATTTTGCAAAAACATGCGAACAAAAGGGTACACATCAGATACTTCAGCATGACTGCCTAAGGAGGAATGGGAAGGAACAGAAAGCATGAACGTAAAATAAAAAGCACACAATAAAACGAAGGAATCAAAATAAGAGCAGGACTTTGTCCAGGCCCCTGTACCATGGCTGGAGGAAAGAGTATAGTTTAACACGACTTCGTTGGTCAAAAGGCAGTCAGAAATGAAGGCCTAAGTTCCAGGCCGAGGCCCCTGGGGGAGCTGCGGAGAGTGCAGGGGTACAGGAAGCTTCAGCAAGAGAAGCAAGGGAGACACAGGGCTATGCGGGTGCTGAGGGTGGGGGGGGGACGGCTACCGACTGGGTCTCTTAAGTACAGTAAGAATCCACCTCCAAGACCCCTCCCTTCCGGACCACAGTACTAATCCACTAAGAATAGGACTTCCTAGCCACGGGATTCACTTTTGCCTTTGTGAACCTCCTAACCTAACCCAAAGACACTGCTTTGAACTTCAAGCACAAACCAAAAATGTGTTTCGCTCCAGTACCCTGCTCTGAGCAAAGTATAGGTCCCAAGCCTGCTTTTTCTTTCTGCAGTGGAGATCTGCCGAATGAATACTACTGTTCTCAGAGTTACACTGTTTTTAACTAAAGGAAAGAGTAGGCGAACTCTGGGTGTTAATGTGTTGATTCACTATTCGTTCATTTAAAAACATTTGCTGGGTATCCACTACATGCAAAGCGAGTATCTAAACAAAATTTACCCAGCTGCTCATTCAGATACACAGAACGAGGACAGGAGTTGGAGGAGGAGCTGGGCAGCAGAGCTCCTGCCTGGCACGTACAAGGCTCTAGGCTCAATGCCCACTACCTCAAAAACCAAAACAAAGAAGCAAAACCCCGCTCCAATTAAGGAGTCAAATATAAGTATTCACATAGTAGATGCATGAAATACTATAGTTTCTACATTATGCCTTGTCTTTTTTTATTATTTTTTTTGGCCTTGTAAATTTATTCTCTTTTCCAAAGGCACACTGTAAGAACAATCTTACAATTGTAAGTCATCCACTATATGCCATTGAGACTCTGGCAATAGTATTTTCACTACCGCAGATTTTTAATAGAAGCAAGATGGCCTGTGCTCTTCTTCCCGCCTCTTCTGTGATGCCAGACTGGAAGCCAGGCCTTGCCCACACCAGGCAGGTATCTTACCACTGAGCTGCACGTCCAGCCCTGACCAGGTGCTTTTGTTATATGTATTTGTGTATTTTCCAAAAAAATAAAAAATAAAAATCACAATAAGTCATAAAATTGCTAAGTTCTTGCATTAAAGAGAAGCTTAGAACAGAAACTCTTAATTGATAATTCTATGCAAAACTCAGAGAAAGTCGTATGAAGCATTCATTTTAAATAAAACCAAACCTGTGTTTCTGATTCAGTGCCACACTCAAAATACTTAGGGCGCAAACACGAGAGGCAATGTTTGCCTTTTGTTCCTCTCCTTTAAAACAGAAAGTCGGCTCCACACTTCCATTCTCAGTCAAATAGTTTTGAATTTGGCTGAAAATTTATGTTAAGCTCTCACCAGGTCAAAACCAGATCATGTTGCTCTTTTCCATAGTAATATTGAAATCAAACCACTTACTAGGATGCATTCAATGGTTTAAGATACCTGTGTCTTCAAACTACTGAACCAGAAGCTACCTTAGTATTAACGCTTATCCAATTGATGACTTAAAAATCAGCAGGTCTCATTTTGTCCCTCCAAGAAAATGAGCTGCTGTCTACCTGACAAAAGAACAGATTTCCAAGATATTACTGACTTGCAGCACTTAACTGTGCAAAGTAATTCTTTTTGTGGTTTTTCTCATTAGCTATTGTAATTTTTCCAAATGGCCTGGGGCAGCACGAAAGACACAGACAGCTTCTGTCCCTGCATGAGAGTAAGGCGCTAGGCCGCGATCAGCAGAGCTGACATTGCAGACGCCGTGGCGCGATGTGAAGCCTCCAGGAGCCTCACTGGCTCCCCAGAGCTACTCGTCCACCAAGGTGGACCTGCCAAGCTCCTGGACGATGCCGTCACACGCTCAGGAAACAATGCAGCAGGTGTAGTCTAAACACAAAGGCACCCTGACAGCCGGACTTCTACGCAGTCAGCGGGAGAGGTTTTGGCTCCCTGGGCCACACCTTCTCTCTGTAAGCTCTTGAAAATGAGTGAACTCTGAAATGAATTCACGCTTAACGAACTCTTTAAATGCATAACAAAAATTTTTCATTATCCACTTAAAATGTTGTGATAGATTATATGTCAATAAAGTTGATTTTTAAAAATGAAGGCAAAATACAGACATCTAGAGATCAAAGAAAACTAAGCACAGTTGTCCCAGTTTATGAGGCTAAGGCTTTAGGCAGAGGGAAGTAGTTCAATGGAAACTAAAATCTCTAGAAAAAATAAGAAATGGTAAATATTTAGAGAAATATGAAAACCTCATTTCTTCTCTTCAGTTCTTTGAAATGTATAGCTGTGCATGAGACCGTATGTACTACTGGGGTACCTTAAAATAGACAGCTGATTAGAGTAAAAGAGAATTGTGCCACATCTTGGGAACTTTCAGACATACGTTAGTGATATATATATATATATATATATATATATATATATATATATATATAAAACAATACATGTAATATATATTTATATATAAAACAACTATAGCACAAAGAATTGGAGATAAGTCCATTCTACTGCAAGGTCTTTACATGTAAAAAGAAACTGTATAGTAAGTAAGAAACTGTACAACTCTACAGACTTAAAAGTCTAGCATGCATACTGTAATCCCTACAGCAAATGCACAAATGTGATATGGAAAAGCTGAGTCAAAACTTAAGAGACAACTGGGCATGATCGCACACAACCATAATCCCAGCACTGTGGGAGGCTGAGCCGGGACAATCACAAAGTTCGAGACCCGCCTGGGGAACTTAGCAACTTGGCAACCCCCTGCCTCAAAATATTAAACACTAAAATTAATTTTAAAAGGCTTGAAGATGTAGTTCACTGTGAAGGCCCTGGGTTCAATTCCTGGGACAGTGAAAAAAGAAAAAGAGTAAACCCAATTACTACCCAAATGATACCACAGACAAACGTAAGGACATTATCCCTTTCCTGCCAGAGCACCTCGCCTGTCTTTCAGAGTCTACAGTCTTCACAACACACCCAAGCCGCCCTCTGAAAAGTTCCTCGCTCCATGCAGGGCGGTCACCTGGCAGTGGAGACCATTCCAGCCTTCTGTCAGCTGTCTCCGATCTTCACCCGGCTGCTGTGCATTCCCTTTCAGGGACAGGAGGTCCACGAAGGATTTTTTTTCTTCATTCAGCGATTCCATAAAGGACAGCAGTCTCTACAATTAGAAGAGTTGTTTAAAGCCTGAAACACTCACTTCATTTTCAAAATGTAATCTGCTATTTACAAGTCTACAGCTCAAGACTATATTTAACTTTTGACTTAGATCAAGGTACAGTGCCTAATACAGCATTTTCTCTCTGATCTGCTTTCTTTCTTCAGCGCACACTGATAGTTTGGGTGCAGCATAATGACACTACTCTTGGCTTGTGATCTTTGCCAGTTCTGTGGATGTTTATTGGAATGGAGTAGCAGAGTCGCCCAGCTCTAGAGAACAAATCATGGTGCTGCATGTAAAACCTAGGTGGCTTGGTCCTCCTCAAACGCGTGTCACAACAAAATGAGTAGATGTGAGAAGTATATCACAGCAGCTATGCGTAGTGACTTTCACAGTGCTTATGATTAATCAAGTTTGAGCCAGTCCTTCCCAGTTCATTTCATGCTTTCTTCCTGGCCTCAAAATTTTAACAGAGCTTTTCCTGCTCGTATTTCTGTGAAATATTGGTGTTTAAGGAGTCATCAGTTTCAAAAATATTACTTAAAATATAACTACTGATAGCAGTTCTAATTCAATTTTATGCCAGTACGGCACAGTGCGACACCCCTAGATTCCCAGTTATTAGCAAGGCTGAGACAGGAGGATCATTTATTGAGCTGAGGAGCTTGAGACAGACTGGGTAGCAAAAAGAGACCTTGTCTCCAAAAACAACAACAACAAAAATGCAAACTAAGCAACAATTAGTTTGCTTTCTTTCTTTTTGATATTGACTGCATAAAGCCTTTTAAGAAACACAAATCTATGGTACATCACTAACATTACTAAATCACACACATATGCGTGAACAAGGTGCTCCCACTCACACTTAGCATCTTATCAATAAAAATACTCTCAAATCAGAGCAGGAAGAAGCGCAAGAATCCTGCCTTGTTCAGACCAAAAGACAAGAATGGCTGTCCCCTTCTTTCCTCAATGAATCCAAACCGAAAAAAAAAAAGAAAAAAAGGTCTGGCCCACAAGTCACGCAATGCACTGAATGTTGGAGTGGAAAGGCTGAACTCCTCCAACTCCCTCACTTAACAGACAGCCTGTAATGCCAGTTACCCAGGAGGCTGAGGCAGGAGGATAACAAGTTCGAGCTCAGCCCGGGCAACTTAGCAAGATTCTATGTCAAAATAAAATAAAAGAGCTGGGGATGTAGCTCAGTAGCAGAGCACTTGCCCAGCATGTGTGTGAGGCCCTTAGTTCATAGCCCAGTACTAAAAAAAACAAAAACAGAAAGATAGGGAACAGAAGCCTAGAAGTGCTAAGGAGGAGCATGGCAATATTTCCAGTGCATCTAGGACAGTGGAGGAGGCAAGGAACAGACACGCATAGACCACAAGCTCCAGGAAACAGAACTGAGAAACCTTCGCTTGGGCTGATTTGAGATTTTATAATGAACAATTACTTATCTGAGAAAAGCAACAGAATGTAAAGAGAGCCAGGACTTAACAGCTAGACCCCTATTCCTATTTCCCTTTGGGGCCTTCAGTAAACCTACTGCCTTCATCTATAATACCAAAATGATAATACCAAACTCAGCAAGATATATTAGCCTATAAAACGCTAATCAGCAAGGGTCTGGCACGTGGCAGAAATTTCAAGTGTAGTGATAATAATTGTGGTCATTATTTCCCAAAGGAAGTCTTGGTTAGGCCCAGTCCTGGAATTCTGGGATGTCTACAGCTGACTGCTGCATTTTTCCTTTCCTGCTACATGTCTGTGCATGTTCTGCTACACACCAAGGGTGGACATCTTTTCACGCGAGGGACAGAGTAAATACCCCAGGCTGCGTGGGCTGCACAGTCTCTCACAGCTACTCAAGCTGGGCTGCACACAGCTCCAGAACAGGGTCATTTCATTTCCACAAACAGGCATCCGGGTTCCTGGGCTGCTGTCTGCCAGTGTTCGCTGTGGAGCCTCACTCCTCAGAGGACTGCCAAGAGCAGGAGAACTGACCTGTCTACAGCCCCCGTCAAAGGCAGAGGCTCGGGCCCTGCTCCAGAATGACCGGGTCCAAACACGCATTGTAACAAGATTACCTGGGACTCGTGCGTGTGTGAAGGTATCGGGAGGCACGATCCTAGAATTCAGCCCTGAGGCTTAGGGTTGAGTTAATGGTTCCTATTTAACTCCAGAAGAGTTTTCCAGAAAAGAATTTACTACTCTCCTCTAAAAAAATAAACAACAAGCGGGTGTTTGACCTTATACTTACCTGATACTTATTAAAGTAGGTGTCATTTTCTGTGTCCCTTTGCACCTGCTGTAGTTTTTTCTCTTGCAGGGTGAGCCAGGCCATTGCGTCTTCCACCTTGCCCTGTAATTCACACACACTCAGACTATATGAGGACTTTTAACAATACAATTAACAACCTGAAATTTCTGTGAAATACTGTCACCAGTATACACCTATGACTGCACTAAGGAGTCATTTTGCTTATTCATAGAACACCTTAAATTTTAAAATAGATTGAACTAACATCTGAACATCATAATGTGCTTTAAAAAGGAGTGGGGTGAGCAATGTCCCCTTTTATCCTGCCTATCCATTTCCATTATTCTTCAATTTTTGAGAACATTATTCCAAATCACTGCTTTATAATAGGCAATCTCGAAGAGTGCTTCCCAATAAATCTATATGAAAGGTGCTCACTTTCTAAAGAACAGTGACATAAAAATAAATCTCCAACAATTTAAAGGCCCTAAAATAACACTCCTGCCAGGTGTGGAGGTGAACCCCTGTAATCACAGTACTTGGGAGGCTGAGGCAGGAGGATCACTGGAAGTTAGAGGCCAGCATAGTTCAAGACCAGCCTGAGCCACATAGTGAAACCCTGTCTCAAAAAGATAGTAAAAGAAAAATAATCCACTCCTGAAGGTTCAGATTATATTATCATGTAGACATCAGCAACAGTGATGTCTGCTGAGATCCTTCCCTCAGAGGATGCTTACATTTGGGAGCGGACTTCATTGCTAAAGGACAAGGCAGAAGTTATATATTATTTCTGTTCTTCTGTAACCAACACTTGCCTTTTTTGCCTCTAGCAAGTAATAGCATTTCTAATATTTTTATATCCAATTTCATGGACAGTTGAATTTTTACTTTTATTTTTAATATGAAAGTTAATTAGAAAAGTGTAGCTCCACAGCAGGTCAGAAATAAGAGAGCTGACTTAACCCTAAGGGGTCTTGACTTGAGCCTGGCTTCCAGCTTCAGCAAAGATCTGGCTTCCTGCCTCTACCATCTCAGCTGGAAAAACATGCCCAGCTTATCAAATGAAAGGCAGGTAAACATACTTGAGGAAGAAGTTTAAATTTTCAAATAATAATCATGATCATGTTACTAAATCACAACACTCATTTAACTGCATAAGAGTAGAGGAAGGGTTCTCCACCAGAGTTTGGTGATTTTTTAAGTAAAATTTCTACTCATATTTTATATAATAGATTGAAAGGAAAACAGAAAAATTAAAGAATCAAATGGGAATTTCACAGTAACTCAAAAGTATCTCAACAAACAGAGACCAGTAGTGGAACACAATGCTTCCATTTATATGAATTACACAGTTCCATTTATATGAAGCTAAAAACAAGCAAAACGGAAATGTGCTAATAGATGTTAACAGCCACACAATTACGTACATGCAGTAAAATTCATTGAGCCATATACTTTAAATAGTTGAACTTTATGGTATGTAAATTTTATCCCAACAAAATAAATAAAAATTACAATACATAAAAAATTTGGTATCTCTAAAATTGTTTACGATCCAGACTTAATTTGGGATGAGGAGTAGGGACAGGAGAGAGGCACGGAGGAATACTGTGGGTAATAAAAATGTTTCACATCATGATTGGAACACGGTATTCGCAGGTATATGCATTTGCCCAGACAGTAGGAAGTATGTACATTTAAGTTCTATATGCAATTTATACTTCACTTGAAAAAGTTAAATCAATAGTTGTAGACAACAAAAATGAGCTTGATTTGTAATGATAAAGACACACCTGAGCTTTACTTCCAATCACAGGTGCATTCTTGGAATACTGCAGAAACTGTGCCACATACATCATGATGGACTTTTCATCAGGATTAACAACGTCTACATCTGCAGGAGACATCACACCGTCAGTAAGCTGCACACGTGATCTCCTATAATTAGCACTCGAGAGAACTATGTCACTGCCTATCCCACTGGGCTAACCAGCTCTTGACAGTACTTTACAAGCCATGCAATCCCTATGGACCCAGCCCTGCTCTGACCCTGGGCAGTGGCTCGGAGCTCGTATCTGGAGCTGCAGATACAAGGTCTAGGTGGAGCCCTGGCATGGATACATGCGCAGCCTTGGTGTCCTAGAAACAAAGTGTCCCCGTGGGTGTTGTACAGGGGAAGACACAGTAGTCAGGGAAGTAGAAGAAAATCAAAGTATTCCCTCTCTGGGGACGCGAGACAGAAATTCCTCTGGGAATGCAGGAACACACAGCCACGGGAATTGATTTCTGACAGTGTGGTCTATGCGTTGTGGTGCAAAGCATTTCCAAAAGCACACATTAAAAGGAGACACTCAACAGTTCATTCATTTATAAACACATCTGCTGAGCACTGTCTAAGGGCCAACCTCTGTGCTGCAGTCAAGGAGTCTATGGTGAAATAAGTTTGAAAAGTGCAGAATGACACAAAGCTAAAAAGAATTCAAAACTTTTAAAGTTTGGGACCACTAGGGATATAAACATAGAAGATTACAAAATCACAAAAGGGACACCATATGTCACAGTCAAAACATGCAATTTTACATCTCATTGTATGATACCAAAACAAATAGCACAGGTTACTGAAAAGGAAACTTTTCTATTTGTTAATTCAGTTAAACTCAATGCAATAAATGTTTATAGAATTAACAAACTGGGTAACAGGTAGGGGTTACAAACACATACAAAGTCAAGTCCTTAGACTTAGGGACCTTACATTTCATCCCCTTGCTCATTCAATAAGAAGATATTTGATGCTCTAAAACATGACTGCCTGTCAAGGAGTTTACGATGAAGAAGAAAATAAATAATCAGCAAATACAACAGACTATGAATGTGTTAGTGAACAAGTTCACTGGGCCCAAAAAGCTTTATAAGCTGGCTTAGGCAGAAAGCAAATTTAATCCATATACAAATATGTAATTCAAGGCAGTAAGCACGTAAAAGTTATCAATGAAAGGACAGGGTGGGGTTTCAAATATAGGAAAGATTCCTAACAGGTGAATTATTCTGTCTTTAATGAAAAAAGTGGAAACATCCAAAGAGGCATAAAATAATGATACTGGCTTGACTAGATATTTCTTTTTAAGGATATCTCATTTTATATGAAACCATAATGCATGGTGATGAAACAGTTTAGCAAGACTGATATAGAGGCTGGGAGATGACAAAGAATCGAGATGCGTTACGTGTGGATGTGTGCCAGCTTCCCGCGAGGAATACAATCACCATGGGCTGCAAACATGCACCATCAGAAATAAAAATCCAAAAAACTGAATCAAAAGATAGTCCCCTTAGTTCAAATATGACTGTAGGGCTTAGTTTACATAAATAATGGTGTATTTCACATTTTCAGGCTATTATTTAAGTCATTTCTTAAATAATAGCAGCATTCATTCATACAGTGGAAATGTGCGTTTGTGGAATTTTCTGCGCCATCAGCTGACTTAGCATTTGCATACACTGAAATAAAGAAAGTACAGTTACTGGCAAGGCAGAAGCAGGAGGACTGCTGACCTAGCAAGACAAGGAGGAGAAGGAGCGGGCAGAAAAGGAGGAAGAGAAGGGAGAGGAGGAAGAAAGGGAAAGGGAGAGGGGAGAAGGAGGGGGAAATATTTTATACTAACAGTAAAGATTTAGAGAATCACATTAAAATATTTTTAAAAAACAGTGATCAGAAGTAGGTAATTAGAATAAAACATAAAGAAAACTAAAAGAAAAAACATAATGAAAAGCTAAAAAAGAGGAAGGAAAGACAACGAAAAAACACAGGAGACAAAGGTAGGGAAGAATGAGATGCGGGCAGGAGCCATGAACAGGCACAGAAACACCAACCAGCAAGAAACCAGGCCACCCCCACTGTACACAGGGAGGCAGGACCAGCAGGTGCTCGTGAACTTACACGTATCACCTAGCGTGGCTGCGTGTGTTCTTTTACTGATTTTATTGTTGTGCTGAGTGATAAAAAATAAATGGGGAAATGGTTAATAATCTAAATCCTAGCCGGATGTGGTAGCATGCGCGTGCAATCCCAGCACTCCAGAGGGATTGTATACACACACACACACACACACACACACACACACACGTGAACAGCATAAAAAAATGAGGAAATATGCTTCCAGGGCTTGATTCAACAAAGAAGTCATTTGCGTCATTGAAGGGCGCAAGAAATTCTGACATCCTGCTTTGCTATTCCACGTGCTCAATACCATCAAGAAAATCACCAGGCGACGTGCATGGCAGAACCGCGCTCATTCCATAGCTGCAAGTCTACGTTCCCTGAAGATAGGTACAAGAGGTTGGCAAAACCCACGAAGCATCTGGGGACCATTTGGAATGTAGAATATAACATGTCATTCATTTTATCATTTGTAACTGTAGACTACACAATCTTTATATCACTAAAATTTATAATAGGCAAGTATGACGTATTTCATAGTTTTGGAGAGCTGGTAGTTGAACAAATATAATACACATTCCTAGTTACAAAGCTGAGACAAGAATTTGTAAGTTTTGATCTGTTGGTCCATTATAATTGTTACTAATTCTATGTGCTACTTTTTAATTACTTTTGGTACTGGAAATCGAACTCAGGACCTTGAGCTGCCAGGCAGGTACTTGTGCCGGTGAGCTATATCCCTTGCCCCTTTAATTACTTCAGAGTGTTTGTCTGTCTGTCTGTGTGTGTGTGTGTGTGTGTTGGGGATCAAATCTCGGGTCCTGCATATGCTAAGCACACGCTCTACCACTGAGCCACACCATCGACTGGGACTTTTATTCTTTTTAGTAGCTTTTTTGGATACATCGTTTATAAAAATATATAAACAATAAAGTCCTCTCAGAAAGAAAGTATTTTAATCTTTAATTTTATGAAGCTAAAAGAGACTATAATTGGATGATAATCTCTGTGAACACAAGCAATTCCGTATTTGGAGTTTTCGTGTTTTTGTTAATGCTCCAGTTCCACGGACTGAGCAGAATCAACAGCAAGGCTCGGCCGACCACATAAGGAGACCAGGGAGCGTCCCAGACCAGGGAGCGTCCCAGCTGCAGCTGCCCTAGAGCCCCAGCATGGACCAGGAGGAGGGCGTGCGAGCAAGGAGATCCACAAACAACCGAACTCAGGCACAGAGGAGATTCCGAACAGGAATAACAGAGTCAGGAACAGCACTACACAGAAGGCAGGGAAGAACACAAAGACAGAGGTAGAGGGTCCCGGATGAAGGCGCTGTTTCCCATCTGCCGTGGCCTCACCCCGCAATTACTGAAGTGAATTAATTGGTAAGAATTCTTAACATCATGAAATTCAAAAAAGAGTTTAAGTTAAACCCTCCAGCACTAGAATATGATGCTGTTATATTTGCTTTTAGAGAAATGCTACTTCAAAATGACTTCATGGTAGATCTTAAAAGAAAACTTGTTTTAAGAACAAAGAAGTTTCTTTACCTTCTGGTTCCAGCAATCTGGGGATTTTCAATTCTCGTTCTGCAATTCTGAAGGCCTCTTTCAGATTGTCCTTGTTGGATTTATGCTTCACACTCTTCATGTCAATTAGGTCCGGCCGCAAGGCATGAATGACAGCCAAAAAGGCCAGCCCATTTCTCCAGCTTGACTTAAAATCCGTCACGCTGATGGACCCCTGCCTGTCACAAAAGGCCACGATACACATGTTAAAAGTAACACATCAAAACCTTCCTGCTGTATTCAATAATTAAAACCTAAGTCAGTGGACTGAACAAATAATACCAATCATTTTAGCAAATGCTTTTTATTTTAATCTTCTTGTCAAATTAAGGTATAATGGCAAGATTGACGATGGGCAATTGAAGATGGACCAGCAGTGGCAGGTGCTAGGGACACAAATGCTGAGGTCCTTCCCCATGACTGCAGACTCATGCTGCAGTGCAGGACCTGAAACGCCATCTTCCAGCATGCCTAGGTGATAATCATTCTAAGGTAGATGCCTGCATTCAGTAATCTTAGGCTCAAGACTGACGTTAGACCTCTACATACAGTTAAGATCCATCCTTCACTATAGAAAAGAGTTGGTTGTTTTGGTTTTATTTTGTTGTTTGTTTTTTTCTACCTGGCACAAATTAAATGATCTATCAGGTCATCAATGGCTAGCAGCTCACTGGATAGCAGACCTTGTCTTTCCTCTGCATAACATCTGTCATTATGGATAAACTGATGACAAATGTCTTCACATACAGTGGCACAGTATTCAGCCTGACACGGGAGGGAAATGCTGAACTATGATATGACACAGATAAATCTTAGAAGACATCATGCTGACTGAAACAAGTCAGTTATCAAAGGACAAATACTGTCTGTTTCACTCACATGAAGCAGCTCCAATGGTCACATTTACAAAGACAGGAAGCAGAATGGGCTGCGGAGAGGAGGGATGGAAAGACAGGCTTTGACCGGTACAGAGTTTCAGCTGGACAAATGAAGAAACTTCTGGCAATGGACACTGGTGATGGCTGCACAGCAAAATTCTAAGTGCCAATGAACTGTATGCTTGAAAACAATGGTCCTAATAGTAAACGGGTGCTGTCTGGTGGCATCACTCCCTTGGCCCACGAGGCACTGTGGGATCGGGCCCTGACCACCCGTCCCATCTCTGCATCTCCCCTTCTACAGTACGAGCACCAGGCGGGGCTCTTTCCAGTTTCTCACGACACACTCCCACGAACTCTTTCTCTTGGACATCTTTCTTCAGACCTTGAGCCACTGGAAGTCTTGCCTTTGGGTCTGAGCTCAAAGGCACCTTGGCAAGGCCTGAGCAAGGCCTCCCTGGCCTTCTCCCTGAAGGATGGCCCTCTCTCCGCCCCGAACACTCCTGGCCGGACAATAAATCCTCCCTAATCTTGTTGCCAACTATAACCATCACAACGCTTCCTGTCTCCCTCGCCAGGGTGCACGACCTTGAGCGGCAAGGCCTTGCCCTCCTTCCCCACTGCAGGACCGCTGCCAAATGCTGCTTGCCAGGGGCTTCACATGTGACCCTACAGATTCTGAGTCACGCAATCAATGATTCTCCTGTGTTAAATAAGAGATCGGAGGAAATCTTGTAAGTGTGTAGCTGTGCTCCCAAACAGTGTTTGGGAATATTCCAGAACCATAATTTCCTTTAATATCTATTAAAAACAAAGGAATTCAATGAACCATGGTATGAATCAAATGGTAAGAGCTCCTCAAAAACAGTGGGAGGCTCAGACAGAAGTGGAGCGCTTGCCTGGTATGCATGAGACCTGGGTTCAGTCGGTAACCAAATGGAAGGATGAAAGGAAAAAGAAAAGAGAGGAAAATTAAGTGTCCGGAGTCACCACTAGAGAGTGCCGGGTCAGGACTGTGAGCCCAGACACTCTGGTTTCAGAGTGTGCTCCTGGGTGCAAAGCTGAAGCAATAGCTAAGGCCCAACCTCCGGCTGCACGCAGCACGGACTGGCAGGAGAAGTACCCAGCAGGGTGCCAGGCCCTAGGTCACTTCTGAGAGGCAAGCGGAGGCCAGCACCTTGGCTGCTGGTACTCAGAAAGGGCAAGGTTAGGCTCCAGAAAGACTGGCAGGAAACAGGGCCCTTTAGAAGTAGGGAATGCGAACGAATTCAACTGCTTCACAAATTAAAAAACAACGCCTTAGAGCACCATCTTACATCTGAGTCCCAGGGTCATGGGACACTGAAATACAATTACTGAATACACCACAGACAGCGGCCAAAACGAGGATGGACACGGGGTGCACCACCTCAAAGGTGCTGCATCTGTGCTTTGTGTATTACTGGAGATTGAATCCAGGACCCCCTCACTGAGTAACACCCTCCTCCCTTTCACTCTGCAGACACCTGCTCACTGAGTCGCTAAGTTCCATGGGCTGGAATCCAGTTTGTGATCCGCCTGCCTCAGTCTCAGAGTGCTGGGATTACAGGGGTGCACCACCAGACTGAGGGGTCTCATCTTAACAAGTTCAGCATGCACTCTACAGTCGAATATGAAGAAAAGATAAACAGCGATAAAATATGTAAGACTTTGAAAGTATCAGATGGCTATTTTGTACACAAACAAAATAAATGTCAATATAGCAAAGTGATATTCACAATGCAATTTTGGATTAGCAAAAGTAAAATTTTCCCTAGTATATTCAAGAAAGAGTTGACTTAGTATACTTAAAACATTAGGTATGTATGATTGTGCATGTCATAAAATAAAATACAGTGGGTGACTACTAAAAAAAGATGAGGCTATAGGCAGAATTAACCTCATCCTCTGGCCTCTCACTAGGAAGGACTTACTAAGTCCTCATCTCCACAGCCTCAGCAACAACTGTATGACTCTGTTTACCTGGGTAATGCGATAATGAGCTAATGACTACCTTTTACACTTTAGAGCGCTTCTAGAGGGGAGGTCTCCTGCATCTTAACCCCTTATTCTTCCTAAACTCCATCCCGCCCATTGCTGAACACAGAAAATGCTTCTCAAGAGTAGAAAACAATGCCTTGGTTTTAAAAAAAATTAAGAAATAAAGCCAGCTGTGGTAGCATACAACTATAATCCCAGCACTCAGGAGGCTGAGGCAGGAGGATTGCCAAGAAATCAAGGCCAACCTGGGGTACAAAGTGAGTTCAAGGTCAGCCTGGACTGCATAGTGCGACCTGTCTCAAAATAAACGAACAAAAAAATGAATGAATAAACAAAAACTTCCCTTCATTGACCCGACTTTCTCAAAACGCAACCTCCCTGGTCTCTTGCTTCTTAACTGAATTGAGTAAGCAATGAGGACTCTGTTCCCTAACATAATTATAGACTGAACCAAGAGATAACCTCATGAACTGGTTACTTACCTGTTCGTTAATTCCTTCATTCAACACACATTTGTGGAACGCCTGTCACAAACTTCTACTAGGCTAGGTTGTGGGCACAGCCATCAGTTAAGACAGAGTCTGGACTTTTAAAGAGGTCACAGTGTGGTAAAACTCTAGATCTGAATCTACCATCCAGAGGCACAGGAGAATTACCCTACAGGAAAGGATATTTAAGGACTGTGTTCTTTTTTCTTTTCTTCTTTGACATGGGGAGTAATGGGACTTGCAGTCAGGACCTTGCACTTGCCAGGCAGGCGCTTGTGCCACTGAGCTATATCCCCGGCCCTAAGGACTGTGCTGTTTCCCCACAGCAATGGGCCACTTAAATATAGCAACTGAGGGATGTTCTCCAGGAAACACCACCTCTGGCCTTTGAAACCAGCGTGGCTGAGCTCCCGGAGGGCTGCACTTGGAAGACTCAGTGGGAAATGAAGGAAGGCGGCAAGGATTTTCCCCCGAGGGAAGGAATTTGTGGTCCACATCAGCCGACCTGAAGTTGGTGTGCAGTGGGCACAACCGCCCCATGTGCCCCTTCCGGTCACAGCGGCTACTTACGAGGCACAGCACTCCTGGGCCCACACAAGAAGGGCTTTCTTTGCAGACAGCTGCCACCGTGCTTGGGCTGTGGAGCATTTCTTAGCTGGTGGACTGGAGGTAGCAGATGAATCTGCCACGCTCACGTCATCCGCAGAAGGTTGATGGTAACTGCCAGAAAGCGTCTGGGTGAGCTCCTCAATCTACAGAGAATGTACTTGTTAACACACACGAATGATGTTACCGGCCCCGAGCCACAGTCTGCAGCCAAAACAAGACTTAAAAAATATCCTATAACATTTCGCTTATTTCTGCAGAATGAACTTTGGGCCAATCTGTGATCCCCGGGGTTTGTCACTGTGGCTTCCCTGGGTGTAGGCCATTTCTCTCTCCCCCAGGGATGGCAGCCCAGGTCCACTGGTCCCAAGGTCCTTCAACAGCACTGCCTGCCAAATGAACCCAACTGAACCCCCTCGGCTACACTGACAGAAGCAACATAAATGCATTCCTGGCTGCAAACTATTAAGAACAAAGGTACCTAAAGGGAAACAATAATCAACACATCGCAAGCCACATCTCAAGAAAAACAAATCAAACTGCCATCAAGTGCATCAAAAACAATCCCGTAAGTAATTCAAGAAATTAAATGTATACTGCAAAAGGACAGCTTTTCCTATACATCCAGAGCAAAGCCTGTAGAATGGGGGGGGGGTGTAAACGAATGAGCTCAGATCCCTTTTTCTCTGCCCCGTCTCTCTCTGTCCTGTCACCATGGAATGACAGCACAGAGCCCTCAGCAAACACTGGCCCCATGATCTTGAGAACCATGAGCCAATGAATGTCTGCTTACTGTAAGTGATGCAAGCTGTGATATCCTGCCTGTTACAGCAGCATGAAGCAGATTAAGATGCCACTCATGCTTGAAGATCACACACCCTGGGACCAGATCTCAGTGAGAGAGACAGACAGACACAGACAGAGAGAAAATATATTGGGAATGAAGGTCAAACCACTAAAAGTTTATACAAGAATGGCCCTAGCAAGTTTATTTATAATAGCTGAAAGCTGGAAACAAAAGAAATATGCATTAACAATAGAATGGTGACTGTGTTGTGGTATATTCACACACAGACATGAAAAGGAACCACTGATACACACTACAAGGTGAATGTCACAGTCATGATGTTAAATGAAGCAGGTCTCACAAAAGGGCATATCTGAGATGTATGTATGAGAAGCAGCTATAATCCCAGGTTATGGAGTTAAGATGCTAAATAAAACAATGGCAGAAGTTAAAGGTCAAAAAGAAAAAGGTCAAAGGTCAAAGGGGTGGTTATCTCTAAGAAAGGAGGCCAGGGACTGGGACACTGCAAGCTCTACACTACTATTCACCCAGTGACATGGGTGCAATTAACTTATGAAAATTCATCAAACACATCATGTGTGGGTATTTCTCTCCATGTGTCAGCCTCCAACAAAAGTTTATTTAAAACACTGAAGCCCTAAAGCACAATTCCACTTCTACTGTAAGAATTTGATCCATGGAAATAATCAGTGTTGTAAGTAAAGGTTTTATCTTAATGGCATTCTTTTTTAGAATTACTTAAAATCACAAATAATTGCAAGCATTCTATCCATTAATCACACATGGTCCTTTATAACAAACACCATGCCTCCATTAAAATATATAAATTCAGGAAGATCTCAATTAGAACAGGCTGAAAACACAACCCTGTTTCATGTGGACAGCACCTGCAAATCTAATCTAAGCTCTTCAAGTCTCACCTCCCAGGATATCCAGTCACTCCTGGCTATCTATGGACAACTGGTCCTAGGAATCCCTTCAGAAACCAAAATCTGCAAAAGCTCAAGTCTCTTATAGAAAGCAATATTTGCATGTAACCCTTGCATATCCTCTCTATACTTGAATTCATCTCTAGATAATACAACACAAATACCAGCTCAACAGTCATTATAGTCAGGAATAATGACAAGAAAAAAGCCTGCACACATTCAGCACAAACATTGATTTCTTTTCCAAACATTTTCAATCCTCAATCGGTTGAATCCACTGATGTGGGCCCATGGATATAGACGGCCAAGTGTACCTATCCAACTATGTGTATTAGTCCTGCTGTACATACATATCATGAAGTTAATAGTAGTTACCTGTGAGTGGTGGGTTATGAATGACTTTTATTTTTTATCATCTGTATTGAGAAATTTAATTTAAAAGATCCAGAAAAGCATGGGGAAAAAATAATAGATGCCTATGAATGATCAAATTTTAATATTTTACCATATTTGGTCATTTCTCTTCTAATTTCATCTCCCTCCTTTCACAGAGGAAAATCCACAACCCTAAATTTAGTTCCACTCTCTTCACGCATGTTAGTATATTATAACTATAAATGCATGTATGTAGAAATAATATGTAGTCTAGATTTACATGTTTTAAATTTTATATAAATGAGTTATGCTAATATTCTAGTTTTTTTAAAAATAAGCATTTATTTCCCCATATAATTTTTACAGTTATTTTAAAAGTAATTAATGGATATACAGAAAATGTTGTTTTTAGGAAGTACAGAAAAATCTGCCAAGTCAGAATCCCAGGCTTGGAAACAAATATTTATCAGTCCCAATTTCATCAAGTCAGGGTCACAATTATCACTGTATCTCATGAACAATACAGAGAATGCGCGAAGGGTTTAGAAATCTCTCAGGGATGAAATGAATCTACGAGTCAGTCTTGAGACATAATCAGATGTTGATGGATTACTCAGCGTTCAGTTGGATAGAGGCCTTCAAAGAGATTTTACAGAGCTTAGTGGGTCGGATCTCAAGCTCTTACCCCAGCAGTTTCTTTTCCCTGTGCCACAGCAAAGGACAATAAAAAGCAAACATTCCAGGCCAGATTTACTTGTGGTTTACAGGGATACCTCAGGGCACTGCGATAATTTGGCACTCAAATTCTAATTGAAAAACAACAAGGAAAATAGCGCACGGCCTGCTCTGTATTTTATATCTGGTCAGAATTTCCTGAGCGCTCTTATTTATGGAAGATGCCCGTTAACAAATCTAGCTTCAAATCATACTTTTCACACCACACTTACCTCATGCTGTGCCAACTGGAATAGAAGTAGTGTTTGAATCATCACATGACTTACATGAAAGTGCAGTATAATGGTCCAAATCAGGCCAAGAATAATGGATGGGTTTCCTTCCACAATATCGGTAACATGAATGTTTATTAGCTTGATCTGGAAATGAAGAAATGCAGATCAAAAAGAAAAAGCGTTCATGCCACTAATCATTCCCACAAGTTTCTGGGTGAAATTTATACTCACTGATTGATTTTTTAGGAACGTCAGGGCGTGTTCTATATTGATTCTACACTGGAATGTATTAGATCCTTTATCTCGAGGCTAAAAAATTCAAGCAAATATATTACCCAGACATATACAATTCCCAGTACCAAAAGAAAAAAAAAAAGACATGAGAAATATGAAACAATTTTTTTTTAAATCGACAAAAAGTTTCTTGGCATCATTTTCAAATCTTACCAGCTGCTGTCCTGAGAGTACTTCTAACAGGTCGAGGAGGACGTGGCCCTTTCTAATGTCTGTGAATAAGTCTGCTATGACCGAGGGAGGCGTGTGCTACAAAAGTCACAAGAAAAACAATCAAAGTTGGGCCCCAAAACACAGTACCTTTACAAATCTCCGAAGTGTGAATAGTGTTTTTTTAAAATATATGATTCAGCGGTACATTTTTTAAATTAACAGAATGCTAGAAAGCATGAGAAGTTCCATATCTAACCGTAAGAACAGCAGTGAACTTAGTTCACCTCATGGGAAATTCCCAGGAATGTAGCACTCTGCCGGCATTTTCACTGGGAGCTTAAAGAGACATCAAAGACATTCAGAATTACCCACAGTGACCACTTGGAAAGCAGGTACATGTCTGAAGCAGGCTGTTACGCATTTGCCCGTTAGCAACTCCAGCCTGGGACTGGGGAACAGAAAGGGGTCAGTGGGAGCCGTCTGTGTGAGTCAGTCACCGCACATTTGGTCACGTGAGGGCTAGCGCTGAGGGCCGGGATGGTGTGGTGAGGACCACCAGGGCTGCTGGTCCGCACTGCCTGGGTTCGCAGCCCAGCACGATCTCCTACAAGCAGCACGACACAGGCAAGTCACACAACTTCTCCGTGCTTGCGTTTCCTTGACGTTTAAGCAGGAATAATAGCTCCTACCTCACAGGGACCTTGTGGAGACACTGAAGTGTCTCACAGTCACTGAAGTACTCAGAATCATTAGACACAGAGATTAGCGTAGTGTGCAAACTTAACCACTACTTAGACAAACCAATTATTACTTCACTGGATGAAGGAGTATTATGGCTTTAAATGTTTTTATTACACTGTCCAATATCTTTTTTTTTGGTACCGGAGATCGAACTCATGACCTCGAGCTTGCCAGGCAGGCTCTGATGCCGCTGAGCTAAATCCCAGGCTCTGTCCAATATCTATACATACAAACAGTATCTTTTTTATGTGTTGGAAAAACAGACACGGAAAGATCAAAGTGGCTTTCAGCTGGCTCTTAAGAAAAAGATGTCCCACCGCCTCCTGCGGGCTGTCAATTCCATTTCACAGTAGCTCGCTCGGGGCCCAAATCAGGGGGTACAAGGAGAATAACAAGTATGTTCCTAGTAACTTACTTTGCTCTTTTTTCCTCACCTTTGCCAACTGTGAATTTATCCAGCAGGTGAAGGTTTTCTTCTGAGTGTCTTCCTGTTCAGCTACCAAAGAAAAAACAACCGTTGAAAATGAGA
>PVJX010023598.1:0-29087 GCA_004027295.1 Dolichotis patagonum | reverse complement strand
TCACTAGATGCGTTCACTATTTCTTTCACTGTTTTTATCAATTCTTCTTTTACCTGGGCAAGTATTTCTGGTTTGAATTTCTCCATAGCTTTCCTTATTTGCATATTTATTTCATTTGATATCATTTCAGACATTTCAGGTGTATGGCTTCTTTTTTCTTCTATGTACACAGCTTCTAAGCTTTCTTGGGGAGGGCTAGAGCTTTGAGCCTGCCTTTTGGTCTTTCCTTTTGTCATTTTTCTATATTTCCTTACTTTGAGCGGTGTTCCAAAGCTTTCTGTGCATGTGTGATGAATTACCTCTTGCACCCTCAGTTCCTGGAGGGGTAGTGGCTCCCCCACAGGCTCTTGGCTTCCTCACAGGGTCCTAACTTCCCTCTGTGGGCTCCTGGCTCCCTAAGTTGTAAGGTGAATGCTGGGTGTGGTCAACCCGGAGCCTGTGGAATCTCAGGCAGGCCAGGCCACCCTGCTTTGTCCCAGGCAGGTCTCCAGGAGGTTCCCTGCGAGTGAAGGGTGGGCCTACAGGTCCCAAAGAGTCAGGCCAAAATGCTGGTTTCTGCAAAGTTCCTGGTCCCAAACAGACCTGGCCAAGATGCCAGTCTCCACAATATTCCCAATCCAAACAGCCCACACCTCTCTGCGGGTCCCGGAGGTTCCCGGTCCCAAAGAGTCAGGCCGCGATGCTGGTCTCTGGGAGATTTCCTGGGGGTGACGGGCCGGGCTATGGGCTCAGACAGACCTGGTCCAGATGCTGGTCTCAGGGCAGTTCCCTGCAGATGAAGGGCAGGCCTACCAGTCCCAAACAGTCATGCCGAGATGCTGGTCTGCGCAGACTTTCAATCCAAATGGCCCGGGCCACTCTGCGTGTCCCGGAGGTTTGGGTCCCACAGAGTCAGGCCGCGATGCTGGTCTCTGGGAGATTTCCTGTGGGTGAAGTGCGTACCTCTTTCTGTAGGCTTTTTATCATGAATGAGTGTTGGACTTTGTCGAGTGCTTTCTATGCAACTATTGAGATCATCATATGATTTTTATTTGACTTTATTGATATGGTATACCACATTTGTTGATTTGTATATGTTGAACCATCTCTGCATGCCTGGGGTTAATCCTACTTGGTTATGGTATGTAAGCTTCTTGATGATTTGCTGCATTCTGTTTGCCAGTGTTTGATTGAGAAATTTTTGTGTCTATCTTCATGAGGGATATTGACTTAGTGGTTTTTTTTTTTCAGTTGTATCATTTCCTGGGTTTAGTACCAAGATAATACTTGATGGGAGTAATGACTTTGAAAGTACTGCTTCCATTTCAGTTTAATTAAAGAGTTTGAAGAGTAGTGCCAGAATACTTCCCAAGCATACAAAAACATTTTGACATATAGATAAGTGAGACATATAGACCTCTAATATGATAAACATAGCAAAATATAAAGTAATCAAGATTCCAGAAATTCATCACAAGAACAGAATATTAAAAGCCAGTGAAAAGAATAAAATCACTGATAAAGAATGGTCCATTAAATTACAACAGACTTCTCAACACAAAACCTTAAGTCAAGGATGATACATTTGTTTGAAGTATTTCAAGTCCTGAAAGGAAACAACCTCAAATCTATACTGATGTATGCTACAAAACTATCTTTCAAAATCAATGGAAAAATAAGATCCTTCCATGAGAAAGTACAACTGAAGAAATTCATAACCACAAAACAAACTCTCCAAAATGTTCCAAACAATATTTTACAAAGATGGAATAAAGGCTACAATTCCAATAACATGGATTGAAAGAAGCCAACAGTCAAGGAAAGCAATTAAGCAGAAAGGAAAGACAGGAGCCAACAGCAGGAAAATAACATCACAAGGATAAACCAATACATATCAGTTACCTTCAATGTAAATGGTCTCAGTTTACCAATCAAAAGAAACAGACTGCCAGAATGAACCAAGAAACAAGATCCAACAATATGTTGCATGCAACAAACACATTTACCTCAAAAAGCAATTCATAGAGTGAAAGTCAAAGGGCAGAAAACAATACTCCATGTGACAGGAACCCAGAAGAAAGCAAGGATAGCTATTCTATTTTCAAAGTGACCTTCAAGTCAAGATTGATTAAGAAAGACAAAGAAAGCCATTACATACTTGTTAAGGAAAAATCTAAGAGGAAGAGATAAAAATCATAAATGTATGTGCACCAAATACTGGTGAAGCCAACAATATGAAAAAAATGTGAACTGATGTGAAAAATCAAATAATCACTAACACAGTTATCATGGGGATTCTCAATACCTCACTTTCAGAAATAGACAAGTGAACCAGACAAAAATTTAAAGAAATATTATAACTAAACCATACCTATGAGCAAATGTACTTAGTAGATATTTACAGAATGCTATATCCCTATATATACATTCTTCTCGGGTGCACGAGGGTGCTCTCCAAAATAGATCACACACTAAATCATAGATCATGCTTAAAATTCAAAGTAATTGAAAGTAATTATTTCCAACATAATGCAATGAAATTGGAAATCAATAGCAAAATAAACCACAAAAACAACGCCAATGCATGAAAATTAAATAACTTCTTCCTGAACAACCAGTGAGTCACTGATAAAATTAAAACAGAAATTAAACAGTTTCTATGATTAGATAATAATGCCAGTAAAACATATCAGAATTTACACAAGGCAACAAAAGCAGTCCTATGAGGGAAATGGCTGTGAGTTCCTACAAAAAGAAAATAGAGTGAGCTCAAATAAGCAACCTAATGCTGAACTTTAAACTACTAGAATAAGAACAAGTCAAAACCAAAGCTCATATGGGAGAGGAAATTATAAAGATAAGAAAAAAAATTAATGCATTGTGCTAAGAAAAGAATACAAAGAATCAATGAAAAGTTGGTTTTTTGAAAGATTAAATAAAACTGACAAACATTGACCCATCAAAAAACTGATTGAAAAGACTCAAATCCATATAATTAAGAATAAAAAAGGGAAACAGCCTGCTGCCCTGGTAAGTGACTGTGGTCTGGCAAGCCGTGGCCA
Source organism: Dolichotis patagonum (assembly GCA_004027295.1). Lineage (NCBI taxonomy): Eukaryota > Metazoa > Chordata > Mammalia > Rodentia > Caviidae > Dolichotis > Dolichotis patagonum. The sequence goes on along the minus strand of PVJX010023598.1, from coordinate 26,046 downwards.
CCCCAAGGCAGGGAAACAAGAAGCAGCAGCGTTTCCTGAGATCCGTGCCATGTTGGAACTTAGGGCGCTGAGCCAACCAGTAACCAGCCTGCTGCCCTGGTAAGTGACTGTGGTCTGGCAAGCCACGGCCACCCCAGGGCGGGGAAACAAGAAGCAGCAGCATTTCCTGAGATCCGTACCATGTTGGAACGTAAGGTGCTGAGCCAACCAGTAACCAACCTGCTGCCTACCGGGGCGTGGGCTTAGAATCAAACATACCATATCCCCCCCCTACACACACCCCCTCTAACAATTGGGATCCAGGGATCTGGGTATCCCTTGGGAGGTGACCATATGTGGTACAGCAAGTGGGGGGAGTTTCCTTCTATTATCTCTGAAAGCATATTTTTTATCGTCATTTTGCCTTGTGCTGATTAACGGTGTTGCTCTACTCAATATTCTGTTTTGATGTGTTCTATAATGTTGTGTATTTCTTTTGATTTTGCTGTACCTAATAGAAGAACAACTATTGTGAAAATAACGAGATATACAGTGGTGTCTATTATTGTTGTCCTGGTGACCTGGTGTGATGTTCTGTGCCAATTTCACTATACTGTCTCAATTGGCTTTATTCCATCTTGTTTTGTTGTACATTACTACCTCCAAGTTAATGAAAATTAAATAAAAATAAAACAATAGAACATGAGAAAACAAGGTAACAAAATACCTCCAAAAACTCCCAACTCCATCAAAGCTGATCCATTTGACATGGATGATGAGAAACTCAAAAATAAAACAACAGAATTATATAAGGTGATTAAAAAGGAAATAACAACAACAAAACCGATCAATAAGGTACTGAGCAAGCTGAACAGATAATGTACTTAAAAAGCAAAAGGAGGAAAAGAAAATGCGCTAAAGGATAAAGCTGCATGTATGTTTAAGTGTGTAGGATTGATAACCATATTACCAAGTTTTTGTTGGATCAGTGAACAGAACTGTTTGCAGCCTCACTATTTGTTTACTTTGTATGCCTTAATTTTGTGACATGAACAACTATTTCTAAGAAGACAATATGTAATTTATCAAGTAGTGATTTCTTATTGTTTTTTTTGAAATTCTCTATTATTTCTGCCCTTTTTTCTGTTTTGTTTTTTTCTCTTTAAATAAAATTTTATAAAATAATAATCCCTATTAAAATAAACATTTTAGTATTACAAAAAAAAGAATAAAAAAGGTAAAACCACAACAGATCCAGCAGAAATCCAGAAGATCATCAATACCTACTCAAAGAACCTATACTAAAATATAATGGAAAACACAGAGGAAATGGAAAGATTCCTAGATATTTGTATTACCAACGCTGGATCAAGAAGATATAAAAATTTGAAATAAACCAGTATCAGTCAATGAAATTGAAGATGGAATTTAAAACCTACCATAAAAGAAAAACCCAAGTCCTGATAGGTTCACTGATGAATTCTACAAGTCTTATTTCTTAAAGGCTCCATCACATACTACTAATGTCAAGGGCTGGGGAACAAACTGTTACTTAACACATGAGTGTTTAGGGGTACACTTATCCAAACCTTAGCAGAGGGAAGATCAGGTCACTGTCCTGCAATCACTCTGTTCATGGAACAATAATACAAAAACTCACTAGAAGTTTCAGGAGAGGTTGAGAAACAAGCAGAGATGTGTATTTGGAGACATCAAGGTCAGGTGAAGATGAGTATCCTCAATGATAGATTGGATGTATTGTCAGGAATAGCCGATAACTAAAATGACACATGCAAACTGAAAAATTGAGAGTAAAGTAAAACGGCCAGATCAAATGTGTGGGAGTTAGAGAAGTGTGCAGGGGAATGGGACAATCCAGAATTAGCAAGCCAAAAAACCTTAGCACTGTTAGCAATGAAGGGCCAAAGGCAGTGGAAGATTCTGGAACTCTGTGGGAAGGTTGTTGGAGGAACCATCTAGCAGGAGTGGATTGCAGCTGATAAAGCTATTGTGATGAGAACCTAAAGAACAAAACACAGAGATGTTTTCTTTCCTTCTACTCACCCAATAATGTCTACTACAGAGCAAATCAAACAGGAACACAGAGATGGAGGTTTACATGTCAGCCTCCAAGGCAGCTGTTGGGAAGAAACGGTAGAACTGCATATGGAAGACAAGGAGAACACACATTCCATAGTTCACAATGTATGTCCCTAAGCATGATTTCCCCCTATCAACATGACAAATGTGCATCCATTGTATGAAGGATAAAAAATAACCCAATAGCATCTATGTCATCACAGGACAATATAAACTTTTACTGAGTTCTGCCATTCTGTTCTGCAAATGTATTGGTAGGAGAAAAAGGAGAAAAGGAACATAAAGCATAAGCATAAAGTCCCCATTTCAAGGGCCAGTCATGAGCCTAAATTAATAATCCCTGCTACCATTTTATTTTGGCCAGCTAGAAATTGAACTCAGGGCCTTACACTTGGTAAGAAAATGCTTTGCCACCACGCCACTTTCCTAGCCCCATAACTATGCTCTTTTTACCAAACTATTTCACCCTATCTAGGCAAGACGCTAGCAGAGGGCATGGAAATATTACCAGTACATGGACAGACAGCCCATCCTTATACAAAGAGGGCTTTTAAATACAGACTTTGTTACAAGTGTTCCAGTCTAAGGTTGAGGGTCACATTGCTAACAGATAAAGGCAAAGTAAGTATCTTTCCTAAAAGAAATATATTTGTACCCTCAACAGGACATTGGTATATCATTTCTTTATTCTGGTTCTTATTGCTTTGTTTGATATTGAATTGAATAAAAATCCATCTTAAATATTTTATAGAAGGATAGAATTCCAATATTAGCCAAGGAAATTATTAAAAAAGAAAAAGAAAAAGAAAAAAAAAAGAAAAATGAAGGAGAAGTCATCTTATCAGGTATCAGAGCATGCTATAAATCCATTAAAATATACCAATAGTCTTGATTCAGGTATGGAAAAGTAACTAATAGAATAGTTTAGAAAATACAAAAGTAAATTTCAGTATATGTCAAAATTCAGACATATAACAAAAGAACAAAGGTGAAAGCTTCATTTAGAACTTGATAGTACAATATTCAATAATAGTGCCTGTATTACTGGCCACACAATCATGCAAGATATATTTGGATCTTTATTTTATGTGACATGCAAAAATAAATTCCAGATAGGATTATCACAAACAAACACACAAAAATATTATGAGAATTTGGAGAGCTACATGAACAGTGTAAGTGCTTAAAAGACCTCTTTAAAGAAGCATAGAGACCTAGCAGCTCTATAAGGAGGGATATAGTGACAATATAAAGTAAAAATATTATGGCAAGATACATTGAAAATTAGTAAATACAAAATTAATAGATTAATAGTAAAATTAAAAATTAGTCAAAAGAAAATTAATAGATTAATAGAAAATTAATAATTAATAGATTAATTAGTCAACAGAAAATTAATAGATTGGAGAAATGTTTGTGTAACAGATAATATGGGATTAGACTCATAAAAAGTGCTTATGTTGATAATGAAAGAACAATCAATCTGATAAAATAATGGATATATAGAGTCCATCCAAAAGATGTATACATCAGGAGAAGAAAAACTGACATAAAATATTTGAATACTAAATTTATTGAGACATTATAAGATTAATATGTTACCCTTGGCCTCTAAAATTACAAGAGTGCTCCACATGGTAGCCATGAGCTTCCAGATATTTATTAATACAGCAAAGAGCTGGAGTGTGTATACATCTTTTGATGGACTCTGTGTATGAATAATGAATATATATCACATATAGAAATATGTGCATACATAGTTATATGTTTGAAATACATTATAAAATCTCCACTAGGGTACATGGTGAAGTGTGAACAATGGTTATCTGTGGGAGGATTGAATTTGGAAGGATAATGTGGCTGGAAGGATACACATATGCTCACACATATGTGTATAATACCGGCATGTGTTTAAGTTGTTTTTCATGAAGAAAATGAATGATCTGGATAGCTCATCATTTATTATCTGCATCTTGCAATGTTACTAATACTTGCATGAGTAATTATATATGGAGTGTTTTTTAAAAGCACAAGCAGAATAATCCCTCCATCTCCCAAAAATGTCCACATTAGAATGACTGGGATTTGAATATGACACATGGTGAAAGGGCATGACTGACTAAGCAGCAGATTTTAAAATAGAAGAATTTTTAATGGGTTATGTAGTCAAGTTCAATTCAGCCCCCAAGCTCCATATAAGCAGAAGCAGCAGGCAAAAGAAGAGTCAGTGTCAGAATGATGACAGAGGTGAGAAAGATTCATTGGACCATTGCTGGGATGGAAGCTGAAGGAATGTGAGAGTCCCTCAGGAAGCAGAAAACTCCAAGGAGCAGATTCTCCCCACAGCCTCCGTCCAATGGAAACCTTCATTTTGACCAAGACCTTTTAGAGTTTATAATTTCAGAACTGTAAAATAATCAGTTGGTGTTACTCTAATTCAGTAAACTTGTGACAATTGGTTAGAGCACCAGGAGGAAACTTTGCAATGTACATTACCTCATTTAAATTTTGCAAGACTTGTAGAAGATTTATACATAAAATTTAAGTCCCCAGTTTACAACTAAGGAAATCTCACCTCAGAAAATGTTTGGAGGTAACACAGTCAGAGTATGCTTCTGTGGCCAGGACTTGAATTAGTTCCAAGGGATTCCAAACTTTCTTCCATAGACCACTTATTATTCTCTGTCCCCTGACCTGTGGCCCCAGTGCGCTGACTCAGGCCCTGGCCCTCCGGTGAGGCACTGAGAACTTAGATTTAGGATTAGAGAAATCTCCATTTACATCCACTTACTGAATGTGTAACATAAAACTATGCAATTTGAGGCTGTTTTCTCATCTATAAAACAGGAGAAATAATTTCTACCTTATAGGGTGAGAGAAAGCATTTACTGAAATAAAATATGAAAAGTATTCAACAAAGAGGCTTGTATAGATTTTGTTTTTAATAAATGCTATTTATTGGTAGTGAGGACTATTATTTTGTTGTAATGACTTGAGGAAGCTGTGTTTCTTCTAGATTAGGTTTTAAGTTTTGTTCCTACCTTTCTCGTATCTGTCAGCACCTGATTCAGAGAGCGCAGTTAGTGCCTATGGCACAGAATTACAACTAGAAACTAGGGAACTATTAACGGAACACAAGCTTCGAGGAAGTAGCTTTTAGTGGTGTGGATATCAGTGATCCATAATACGAATCCAGGAGCAAAAATCCGCTGTTAATAAAATGAGGTTACCCCATAAGACTCCATCAGAGAGGAACAAAGTGGGGCAGGAGGAGGAGGAACCGTCAGAAAATGTCCTTCTAAATTTACAAGTGGTCAGCAGGCAAAGGGCACTTAGACAAGGGTGCATCTCCACAGAACTGAAATTCAGGTCCTTGTTTCTTCTGATCCTGGTGCCCCAGGCTGAGTTCTCGGAATATAATTTGTCTCTCATTCAACAAACATATTCTACTGACCCACATACTTCACAAACTGCTACAAAAATTGCCTTGAAAATTTCCCTTAAAGTTGTTGATTCTTAACAATAAGGTTTATTTTTTTCAATATGACCTTAAGGATTTTTTATGAACTACTGTTAATGCTTGGTTATTGTCCAGAGATGACCATTTATACCTCTATTCGAGAGTCACTGTGATCCTGACCTGTCCAGTGCTTGGTTCACTATCTGCTATATTTAATCTGGATTGAATGAATGAATGAAAAAACAAAAGAACTCTTCAGTAACTCTTCACTCTCACTATGAGAGTGAGGAAACAGTGTGGTCACTGAGCACGCATTTATAAAAATAGATCCCCCTCCCAGCTGCAAGGAAGTCTGGATACGTTCTGCAAAGACCCCAATTTAGCTGCCCAAAGTCTTCAGACTATCTTAACCATTTTGTCTTTGTGTCTCCTAAGGAAACTGCAGTATGTAACAAAAAAATGCCCTGGGAGTTTTGTTCTATTACAAATCTGAGAGGTAGTAAGTGTTTACATCACTAGTGACTTTTTAAAAGTGTATTGACACCCACATGGGTTTGGGAGAACAGACTTTGCATGTGAGAAACACCATTATGACTCTTGCTTTTTCTATGAAGTGCTTGTATTTGTAGTGTCCTTCATTCAAGTGACTTTGCTCCTGCTTTTTGTTTCAGATTATTTGAGCCAGATGCAGGGGCAATGAAACTAGCAGGATAACTAAGCAGAATAGAACATTTACAGCAACAACAATTTATTAAGATCATCATTATTAACTCAGACACAGAGCTTTCTTAATCACACCTGCCCTTGCTGTAATTCCTACCGATACTCTATTGTTTGTATGTTAATACGCCGAAGTGCTTACTGTACATTACAATGCTATTAAAGTACATGTCTACATAGCCATTAATAAAACCTTTCTAATTTTGTATTGTTCATATTGCATCTAATCACATTTTTTTAAACTCTGCCATAGAAAATGAATAAATAACCACAGAGTTATACCTCTGAAGAGGATCTGAAAAAAGATAGTTATCCATTGCAGTGGCTTAAACAGCCAACTATTCAAAACAGCCACATGGTTTTAATTCCAACTTAAAAGTCGCAAGGCATGGAGTCTCCATAACACCTGAGTCCGTTTAGATACTTAATACAAGCTATACTATAAATTGAATAAGTTAGAGCAAATTATATATGAACATCTTGTAGTATATCCTTTTATTTGGTTAAAAATTCATACTATCTTGAGTAAACTAAAGCCACATAATAGAATTCAGTTTTTAAGACTTAACATTAAGTTTTCCTAACTCCTTTATCTCTTTCCTACAATTAATACTGCCGTTGACTTTAATACCTTTTGGCACTCTTCGATCTCTAAAACCAATTTTCATTATTCGTGTTAAATAGAAATAGCAACATACAGGGTGTGAGGAAAGGAGCAGCAATGAGGACTACTTCTTGCAGCTTTACTGTTAGTTATATTCATAAACACTAGCCAAATCTGACTGCTTAAATTCAAAATCAGTCCATGAGAAAAGGTTTTACACTTAGTGAATGCCGATTTAACTGGGTGTTACTAACCTTTAATATTTCTTCCTTTCACTGAAAGCTCATTGATACAGTCATATTTCACAAAGACACTGGAAAATCCTATGCTATTTGGATACAGTATCCACACGAGAAACACAGGAAAGACAAAAAAGGCTGATATGACTAATAGATGACTAAAAGTGCATCAAGGTGACATAATACTGAAAAAAAACTAATCAAATAAAGTGAGATTCGCTAATCTCAGACTGTGTGTTAATAACCATCTATATGTATTTATGTAGATACATTTATATATAGATATATTTGAATGTATGCATATTTGTTTGTGGATTCAAACTTGGGGTCTCATACGCATAAGGTAAGCACACTACCACTGACCTGCATCCCTAGCTAGTTTAAAATATTGAGGTATATATTTGATATAATTTACTGTAATTAACCTTAAGCAGTGTACAAAATTACTCGATAGTAATATTTTTGAAGGAAGTCACATTTCAGTGAAATTTCAGACCTGCCATTTCTCAATCTGGCAACCTCAAGAAAGTTGTTTAATTTTCCCAAGCCTGTTTCATATATTGAGTGGGGTGATGGGCTACGTGAGGCTGCGGTAAATACTGAATTGATAATATCTGTGAACATGGGTTACGCAGTGAACAGACAGTAAGTATAGCCATAATGAAATTTATAAAATAATTATATTCAAGTTTACTAGTGAAAGTTTCTTCAGCTGCTGGAAGCATCTAATGTAGAAAGGATGAACTTCGAGCCGCTCTGTTTGCCGTGGAAGCGGAGTATGTGACACTGCCCGACCTTCCTCTCCAGCCCCACCTGCACCTACGTAACCCCCAAAGGGCTCTGCAGTTTGCAGCATGAAAAGCTCCCTACTGTCATTCTGCTGCCTTTCTTCAGAATGAATTATTAAGCGAACAGATGAATTGATCTACAGAGTTCCTTTCCCTAGAATGTATTTCCTTTTTATCAGTTCTTTTGGGCATCAGTGTTCAAAATACTCATTTTTTTTTTAAACACTACATATTGTGCCACTTAAATTTCATGATGAGTTTTAATGTTTCCCATTTTGTTTCTTAAGCCAGTAATTATTATAAACCATCATTCAAAAAATTTAAACTACATGAATATGCACAATACCTTCAAGCAAATTCAGAGAGCCTTCTGTTCTGTGAGGATTGCGTCTGGCTGGAGAAGTTCCCAGGAGAGCATGGATTGGAAAGCCAGTGGCATCTTGAGGCCAATCAGAAAATGCCAACTTTGCTTTGAGCAAATCTAGACCTAGGTATGTGTGGGTTGAGCCGTAACCAGGTTTCGGGCCTCACGTAGTCCTTGGCTATGGCTTTGGATCGCAATAGCCACAGCCAGGCCTTGCCTGATTGCACTCCAAAGCCTTATTTACGTTTCACTAACATTATTATTAATTCCATGTCTTTAAAAAGTGTTTTAGAAATGACAATGAGCTTAAATTTATTCCCAGTGTTGTCGAAAGACTCATTTTTTTAAGGAGAATTCTAAGCACAGGGGATATTTCAGTTATCTTTATGCCATTTAATGATTGGAGTCTTTTTGTATCAAACATTTCTCTGAAGTGTTCTGAGTAGTGTTTTTTGAAAAGCTGATGATGACTTTGTCAAAAGGCTGAAGCAGTGAGGTGCCTTTGCCAGGCAGAATGACGGGAACACACTTCCTGGCACTAGCTCTACTTCACCGGGTGAGTTTTAAATGTAGAGCACTGGTTACACTTTGGGAAGCTTCAGACAGGGCGTTCCGTTTCTGAAGATGTAACTGCAGGACTAAGCAAGTTGGAAAAGTTACTTTGTATCACAAATATTTGTGAGACTGGAACAGAAAACTAAATGTTTATAGTCTAAAGGCGTTTAGGTAAGAAGCACTGGAATTGGAAAGGCAACTTAGCCTGGGTAAGAGCACTGGTGAGGCATTGTCAGGGTTCAAATTTCAACAGTTTATCCCACAACTTAATCATTGAAACACGACCTGCCTGTGCTTTGGTGTCTTCATTTGCAAAATGAAGATAGTATCATCATCACGCCATTGTTGTAGAGAATATGATAATCTCTAAGACAGCGCCTACGGCCTAAGAAACATTACTTCTAAGTGATTTATTATTTAAAACAATTTAATCTGAATCTTCCTTATCTTCATTCACTTTGAAGCCTGGAGCACATGAAGTAGAATTGTGCAGCCTAAAATCCCTTTCGTGGTGATGGAAATATTCGATATTTACACTGTTCAATATGATGGTTATTGAACAGACCAAATGTGGTAGAGGAACTAAATTTTTAGCTAATTGAATTTTACTGAAAACACTTTATTGAAGTGTCACTGATATATAAAATGTTGTCCGTATTTGATGTATATATCAGTGAGTTTGTGGATAAATATAGCCGAAAAATTATCACTACCATCAAGGCCATCAATATATCACCTCCCACAGTTTCCACCCACCTCCTTAATAATTCCTATTTCCCTTGTCCTCCTCTTCCTCCTTTTCCTGTTTTCCTTCTTCTCCTTCCTCCTCCCCTTCTCTTTCTTCTTCAAATACAACAATATCCATCACTTACAATTTCAAGTGTTCTACACAGTATTATGAGTTACCATGGTGTATATAGTACATCTCCAGAATTCATTACCTTCTATAACTGAAAAGTCTGTACCCTTTAAATAGTGACTTCTTATTTTCCTCCTCCTGCCATCCCTGTGATCCACCACCTGATTCTCTGCTTTTTTGATTTTCATTAATCTAGAAATTATGTGTAAGTGAAATCATGTGCCAGGGTTACTTCAATTAGCATGGCAACTCTAAGTTCATTCGTGGTTATTTTTTGTTGTTTTTTTTTTTTGCATATGGCAGGCTTTCTTGCCCTTTTAAAGTTGAATAATATTCTATTCAATGAACATAACATAACTTTAGCCATTCATCTATTAATGAACATGTAGATTGTTTCCACTTACTGGCTGTTGTGAAAAATATTGCAACAAATACAAGAATGCAGAAATCTCTTCAAATTCTTGACTGCAGTCATTTTGGATGCATACTCAGAAGTAAGGTTGCTGGACTGTAAGGTAATTCTATTTTTTGTGATTGCTATAGTGATTATATTTCCACAAATAATATAGAATCATTCCCTTGTCTTTAGATCTGTCCTAGTCACATTCTCTTCACTGAGACACCTTGACACCCATAACTTAATAGAAGAGTGTTGTTTGTTTGTTTGTTTGTTTGTTTTTACTACCAGTTTCAGAAGTTTCAGTCCACAGTTGGGAGGCTCAGCTGTGGAAAGGGCGTGTGGGAAGGGCCTGTCACAGAGGAAAGCGACCCACATCACACCCACCAGGAAGCAGAGATAGAAGGAAGGAGCTGGAGGATGGAGATATAGCCATGTATGTCATGCCTCCAGTTGACCTCCTCTCCCAAACAGGCCCTGTCTCCTAACAGCAAATGTAGCTACTCAACACATCAGTGGATGAACATAGCACACAGGTAAGTATAGCTCCCACGTCACATCATCAACTTGTAGACACATAAAAACCTTAATAGATTTTTAGATCTAAATCATACCAACATCCTTGCCAACATTTATCTTTTATAATTAAAAATATTAGCTATGCTAAGAAGTGTGAGATATTATACTCTTGTTGTTTTGATTTAAATTTCCCTGATCATGGTAAGTATGCTTTGTATACCTGTGAACCATTTGCATGGCTTCTTTTGTGACATGTATCTGCTTTTAAGGGGTTACATTGGGGCTTTTGATTATGGAGTCAAAGTAGTTCTTCTATATTTTGGATGTTAACCTCTTAGGAGATTTACATTTTACAAATATTTTCTCCTATTTTATATATTACTTTTTCTTTTGCTTTATAGAATCTGTGTTTAATGTAGCCTTACTTGCTTGTTTTTGTTCTCTTTTGTGCTTGTGCTTTGAGATCATATCCTAAAAAATCATTGCTAACACCAGTGTCAAGTAGATTTTCCCCTTGTCTGACCTGGGAATTTTACAGTTTCAAGTCTTATGTTTAAGTCTTTAACTAATTTGGAATTGATTTTTTTCTGTGGTATAAGAGAAGGGCGCAGTTTAGTGTTCCTGCCCATATATGTTCATTTTCCCAGTACTATTGAAGAGATTCTTCTCCATGTAGTCTTGGTGTCCATATGGAAGATCATTTGCCTGCGTATGCATGGGTTTAATTCTGTGCTCTCTATTCAGTGCCGTCAGTTAATATACTTATCTTCATACAAAAATAGTATAATAATATTCTTCTTATAATAAATTTGTTTAATAATTTGAAATCAAGAATTTTGATACCTCCAGCTTTGTACTGCTGTAGCAAAATTGCATTGGATATTCAAAATCATTGTGCTTGCACATGCATTTTTGGAATCTATTTTTTTATTTCTATGGAAGATTTTGGAATTTTAAAAGTAATTATATATAGAAGGTGTACATAGAATGTGTACATTGATTTAGGTCATATGGATTTTTAACATTATTCCAACCTGTGAACATAGATTAATTAATGTTAATTTAAATTCATATAGACACATGCAGTCAGTGGCTATGGTATGGTGCACTGCAGTTCTAAAATAACACCTAAGCCTGTGATATTTTGTAAAATCCAGACCTGAACAAAATCTTGTTACCACCAGGACAAACTCATTACAGGTAAATATTTCCTCGGCAATAATTTTCTAAAAAAGAGTTTTTCTCCAAAGGCCTTAGAAAAGTGGGTTCATAAGTTGAAATTGACAGGCTTCGTGAACACCAAAATTATATGATAATCATGTTGTTTGAAGTATACTTTTTCTAGGGAGAGAATTCATCCTGATCATTGAATTCTGAAAGAGGATCATGATAATAAGTGAATACATAAGCATTTATCTAAATTTCTTATACTTGCTGTGTGGCTTGTGTCTACATGTTCCCTAAAGAATTGTGTGGTCATAGGTGGGGCTTTTCACAGGTGAAAATGCCTAGATATAGGGCATGTGATTCTGAGATTAAGGGTGTATGGTTACTAGTGTGCTGATTGGTTTCCCACAGTTCTGGGTGTGGATAATGAGCAGCAAACCGTGGATTTGGGTGACACCATCTAACAGTCTGGTAGTGGGATGGGATAAAAGGGAGAGGCAGGCTGGCTGTTCCTACTTGCCACTTTTCTGCCTCTTGCTTGCTTTACTATGGACTACTTCTCCTCTGTGATACCCCTCTGTCATGTGCCACCCTGACTTGGAACCAACTGATTATAGACTGAAACCTCTGCAAGCTGCGACCTGAGCAAACTTCCCTCCTTTAATTTTGGGTGTCAGATATTTTGTCACAGTAACAAGAAAGTTAACTAAGACACCTTATATAAATTTAAAGTGCCCAAACTATTTTCAAAAGACAAAAGTGTCAAAGCTATTGCAAGAGCTCATGTAATTCTAATTGATCATTTGAAACACTAAAATGTGAGAATTTCAATAAAAATCTATAAAATACAGAATTCATAGAATTCAATTCCTGTATTGAGATCATAACTTTAATGTATAACATTAATGTATAACATTAAACAAAACTTTAATGTATTTAATTATGTATTTACTACATTCAATTTCACTAGAATCTTTTTTTAGATATTTTGTTGTTTTTATTAACATTACCTTTATTTTTTATTTTAAATGGAATAAAACACAAAAATAAAGCAAAACAGTGATAGAACAGTAGGAAATACACAATTGTCATATTACATGTTGTTATCTTCCAAATAGTTGCTCAGACTTTAAATGTTAAAATACAACAGAATAGTACAGACTTACAAAACTAAAAATTGCAATTGTTTCCCATTTCTAACCCTGCAACTGGGCTTACTTCCTAGCAATAACTCTCTTGATCATTTGTGACATATCCCTATGGACACGCTTTCGTGCAACTGTACCTACTTTGAGTTTGCACACACACATATGTGTTTGTACGTGTGTACAAAAATTATTCTTAAGTGTTTGTGGTAAATTGAACTCCCAAAAGTATCTACATCATAATCTCTGGATGCTGTGGGTGTTACCGCATGACAAAAAGCAGCCAGAAAACTCCTTGGTGACTTCAGAAGGATAATAGCCCTGCTGACACCTTGAGTTTAGACTACTGACCCCCAGACTGAGAAGACAGCAAATGTGCGTTCTTTGTTCCAGAGTAAATAGGAAGCTAGTATTCTGTCACTTTTTTAAGCAGTGTTCCTCTCTGTGTGGGCACATTAGCAGGTACATTGCCACTCCGTTGTTTTTTGGGGAATCTCCTATAACAGCGTATCTCTCTTTATGCTGTTATACATGAGGTTTCAATGCATATTCTCAGATACATATTTTTGAGGAATTTATTCTTCTGGTTTTGTGAGAGAGGTGACTGCAGAGAGGCACTGGTCTTCGAAAAGACAGAGATAAACTTGGTAAATGCATTGTTATTCAGAACGTTTGCTTCTCTCCTTACAGGGTCTCACCAGCAGACTGTCCTCTGCCGTTCCACAGCCAGTGGACTGTGGCATGAATCAGCTCTGGCTGATGAATCATCTGTAAGAGAATGGAAGGGAGGCGCATCACGGAGCAGGCATTGAGGAAGCCAAGCATGCTTGTTCTGTCTCCTTACCACAGGTGCCCCTCATAGAGGCTGCATCGTTAGCCCAGGGCCAGCTGATATGCAGCGAGCAAGTTACACAGTAAGGCAAAGGCAACAGCAGTGTCTTTGGGACTGTACATGCCTGCTGAGGGTTCCAGGATGCCAGCGCATAGTTTACTGTAATCTTCCTGATTCCACATGCATCTTTAAAACGTTTATAACCCTACCAAATTGTCTTCCAAACATCATTATATGTCCACCAACATCACAGGAGGGACTTCTCTACCCCTTGACAACAGTGCCTAAGAATCTCTTCCAATTTTTGCCTTTCTCATGATAAAAAATGATGGCCCAAGAATTTCTTCACATTTTCTTTTAATTTCATGAATATTTTTTCTGATATGCTCATTATCCAATTTTATTTCTTTTATGAAATGTTTACCCAGCCTTTGTCTATTTTGGCTAGCTAGCTGTCATTCTCATATAAATTTTCTGCGATGCTCATATGTTATGGATATCACTGTCCATATATTATCAGTATTTTAAATTATTTTTTCATTCTTTTATTTGTGTTGACGTTTGCCACCCAGAAATAATTAATGAATAAAAATTAGTTTCACTGCATTAAAGCATAATTCAAGCTTCACCGATGGTTACAGAGTTCATGGACCTCTAAACATAGCTCACATGAAAGGCTGGGGACCAGTGGCAAGTAAAATGTCTGACTTGAAGTCAACGCACCCATGACAAATGTCTAGGTTACTTGATGGACCAGAAAGGCAGACATAAAAAAAACACTAATGTCCAAAAAGACTGAAAACATCAAAAAATAAAGCAATGATCAAAGTGAATGAGGGTGCTGAAATTTATATGATTATAATGGAGGTAATGATAACAATAAAAATTTGGTAAGGTTTATCAGCAGTTATGAAAATATTTATAACCAAAGTGTATATTATATTTCTTGCTAAATATAGACAATTTCTTAACTAAGTTCCTAGGGGTAAGATTGTTTTAACTAAGATTGATCTTAGCATACCTAAGATTATAAAAGCATTGAAATAACAAAAAAAAAAACATAGAAATGGGGGTTTAGCTCAGTGGCACAAGCATCTACTTGGTAAGTGTGAGGTCATGAGTTCAATCCCCAATAAAACAAAAGGAAAAAGAAATGGGTATTATTATGATACAAAATCTAACATATCAATCAATCAATAGCAATATAGTAAAGCTGTAAAATTAATGAGTATAATGATATAGAACCAGATATAGAATCTGAACATCAGTTTCCATGAAGATTCTTCTGTTTTGTACAATCTTCTCCCCTTGGTTTTGACAGAACCTTTTCTAGCCTAGCATCTATCAAGATGATTCATATTTATTATTTCACATATCCATGTTTCTTCTCTAGGCAATAAGATTGCCAGATCAAAATTTATGATCTTTTTATTCTTTCTTGACATATAGTTCATGCTTCTTCCTTAAAATACGTTCATTCATTTAAGAAAAAAGGACAATAGGATTGCATGTACACCACATATGTAATTGTGTAAAATTGTGTGACTATACTGCTGTAAATTATAACAAAACATAAAAACAATTCTTATAGCATAGTGAAATCTTTATAGTGTTCTTTCAAATATTTTTTGTAAATTTTTAAATGCAAAATAAAATGAGGAAGACAATTTACATAACCCATAATTCTTCCACCCAGAGATAACCATTGTTAACATTGTGTTAATGAATACTATTTTTTTTAAAAAGTGAAGATTATGCTGATAACATTGTGAGTTTTATTTTAATGTACTTTTCCTCCATGTTTTCATTTTAAACTGTATTTGCCAATGTATTTCTAGGCCTAGAGAATCATACCTAAAGGATCTCTGCCACTCAAAACAGCAGTTCAAGGTACATCTAAATTCTCAAAATTGATGAGAAACAAAAAAATCAATCTTGCTCATAAAAAGAGTGTTAGATTTTTTCAAGACTTTTTTTTGAGTTTTTAAGTATTTGGATTCATTAGCTTGTTTGTTTTCCAAACCGAGTCATTGATGCCTAACTTGAGATACAAGGATTAAGAGGAAAAAACTAAATAGGAAACGAGAAGTTTTAGAAAAGATTCCTAAAAGAAACTTCTTGGAAAGAAGTGGTAGTATAAAACTATAGTATATATATATATATATATATATATATATATATATATATATACTAAGAAATACATGTAGGCATGAAACATAGTCACATTTACATCTGTGTATCCCAAGTATAAAATATATACTATAAGGATATCTGTAAACAATTTCCTTCTTTGCTTCCTATTTGGATGTCTTTTATCCCTTAAGGAAAAACTCATAGCTCTCTTCTGCTGAGAATAATGTTAGTTGTGAGGTTTTCATTTATGATTTTATTATCCTGTGGTAAGTTTTTTCTATGCCTAATTTGTGGAGGGTTTATTATGAATAGTTGTTGAAATTTGTCGAAAGCTTTTCTCTGAGTCTATTGAAATGATTATATGGCTTTTATCCTTCATTCCATTAATGTGATATATCGCATTGATTTTGGTATATGGAGTCGCCTTTGTTTCTCAGTATTAAATCACATTTGTTCATGGTCTAAGAATCTTTTAATGTGGTATTACATTTGGTTTCCTAGTATTTTTTAGACATTTGTTTGTGTTTATCCAGAGTACTGACTATAATTTTCTTTTCCTGTAGTGTCTTTGCTTTGGTTTGGTATCAAGGTAATGCTAGAATCATAAAATGAATTTACATTTGTTCCCTAATAAAGTATAGCATAATCACATATTTGAATAAAAAGGAGGAAACTTTGATATATATGGCATCAATGAACATGGAAGATATCACCTGAAGCAAACTAAGTCAATCTCAGAAAAACAATGCTTCACGAATCCACTTACATAAGGATAAACTCACGGAAACAGACGTGGCAGTTGAGGTAATACTCAACTGACATGAAATTTTACTTATACCAGATAAATTAATTCCAGAGATTTGTTTTGTAGCTTAGTGCCTATGGTCACTAGTAACTTATTTTGTACTTAAAATTTTGTTAAGGAGCATAGGTCTCATGTTAAGTGTTTTTATCATACAAAAATAAAAGTAAAAAGGCATAAAAGAATTTTCAGTTGTGGTAAATATGCAGAAATCATCATTTCAAGGGTATAAGCATATGTCTGAACTCATTAAATTATATTCATTAAATATGCACTTAGGTATATTAATTATATCACAATAAAGCTATTAAAATACACTAAGGCACCAGATGATGTCTTACCAAACTGCAAAGTAAGATGCCTCATATAAACCAATCACAGACCATTACTGTATGTCTTAGTCTTTGAAAAATGAAACAACAGAGCTCCTGATGACAAGAAGGTAAGTTTTGCACTTGAAAATTCCTTTCTAATTTCTCTTTCCATGTTTAGGAATAAAAGGAACCATCCTCACCTTCCAAAGTCCTCAATTCAATGGAAAAACATAAGGTTTCTAAAGATTATAACAAGGTTGTTTACTGCCTAGATTAAATAAATTATTTCTTCTGAAGCAATTGCTTCTAGTAGGTAAAGATCGGAATAGTCAATCTGCAACTCTCTCTTGGGTGACTTGATTGGCATCAGTGTGGTCAATTAACTTTATGCAAGGGGAGAATGAGTCTACACCTGCATTGCCCACTATAGTAACCAATAGTCACTTACAGCTGTTAAACGATTTAAATATTCAGAGACTGGTATTTTACTTAAGTAGAATTCATTCAAAATTAATTTTAAACAGCCACACATGGGTAGCACAACTGCAAACAGTGCTTTTGTGTTTACCACTGAAGCTATCACCTTCCTTGATGGATTTTCTCTAGGCCTCCTCCTCTGCTACTCCTGGGGGTCTTGCACATGTAAAGAGCACTATGACAGGCTGCCTTACGTCATATTTCATCATGCCTGAGTCCAGATGTGGATAAACTCTGCATGTGTAGGTCCTATGTTTGAATACAGAAATCCTCGGGATAATGGTACCTTCCCTCAAATTTCCAGGTTCAGTAACATTACATGTTACCAAACTGCTGCCTTCATGATTTGGTACAGCTAATGGGAGTGTGTGTCTACATATGAATATAGGTATCCATGAATTTTATTTCTTAAAAGGAAAACTGAAATCTTACATCAGATCTGAATTATTCACTATAAATAGTCTGCTGGCCTGAGAAGAAATATTCCAAGCACACCCTTATTCACAAGAGCACTTTTCCTCTGCTCCACCTGATCAGACCTTTTCAGCAGTTCCTCTCGGGATAAACCTCAGTCTTCGCTTCCTGCTTGTCTTTCTTCCTTTGCTCAACCATCAGAACAAATGGCATAAAAGATTCAGCGTGACAAAAGCAGTGACATAGAACTAAAACGTACCACTGAGCTGCTAAACAGAAGGGATGAACTTCAGGAAATCCTTGAGTGAATGAGAAAAGTAAGAAGGTCAAATTAAGCTTATTGAAAAATGTATTTGCAAAGACCGCTTTTTTGTTTTGTAGTCATGTGCTCAATGGAAATGCAGTCCAGGGATCTTTTTCTTCCTTTGGCTGCTTACTGTCTGCCTCTCAACAAGGCTGTCTTGGCTCTGGGGATGGCAGTGGCTTTATGGGTAAAGGTGAAATCATGGAAAGCTAAATTTTTTGAGATGTGGTTTTCTTAGAACCCAAACCAATTAAAGGAGTAAATGTGAGACAAACTGCTGCCAGGCTCTGAATAGGAAATGATCTGTGCGTAAATTGAACAAGCAGAGAGACAGCAAATAGGCAATTAACATTCGCTTTGGCAAATCTGCACCTGTTGGAGCTGAAACTACAAAAGGAAACCTAAAGGGGAATGACAGACGAGCTCTGCCACACACACTGGTATTGACAGATACTAAATCTTGGATTTTGCGAAATCATTTATGTAAATAAATGGAGCTGAATACATTGGTCAGACATCAAGAAAGATTCGATTCAGAAAGAATTTTGTTTAGTCCCCTTTTGTCTCCCTGCTGTCTGCAGAGTCATCACAGATTTAGTGCAGACAGTAGTATCAGTTGAGATGATTGTTATCCTCTGGAACTAAGGAGTTAAGGGGTCATAATTAACCTTGTTTGAGGCAGGATTGTTCTCACAGAAAATTTCTTACGGGATTCCCTTCATTCGTGTTGCCTTCTGCTATCACCTTTCCATTTCTGGATTTCCTCTGACCATCATACAAAGACATGATGGCTGTGAAGTCTTTTGGAAATGTTAGGAACATGCTTCACAACTTTAATAATTTTGCTTTCCTGGGAAATGTGTCACAATCCATATGTTTATGACCTGATCCTTTTCATTCTCTTCTACTAAACAACTCTGATGAACCAAATCTACTAGAATTATGACTACTCTTTGGAAGACCTTTGTTTTAACTGGGCCTCCTTTCTAGAGATGAATCCTATGGCAAACATAAATTAATGTTTGTAAGTCTAGGTCCTGAAGGCCTTTAGCTATGATATTCTAATATAGTTCTCATGAGGAAGCCCTCGGTGACAGAAAGTAACCCTAACTATAAGGAGTATCCTCCTCTAAAAGCAATTTAAGCAATGGGATAGCTCTCTAATTCTGAAATTGTTTATGTGTCCTCATTCAAAGAGCAGAGGAAGGAACCTTCCTCTAAGAATTACCTTCTAAGACTATGATTTATGGTTTAATATTATATACCCCCAGTTACACATAATAGAATACTTGCATCCTGGAAGATGCTAACAGGTACTCTCCGTAAGCAATTAACTTTTAGGAAATTGGGCCTATTTATGCTACACTTGAAAAACTAACAGTAAGTCCCCTGATGAATCTACAAGGAAAATTTCGTTCTATCCCGATACCATTAATTCCATGAGGGACTTCATTGTTGCACAGTTTGCATTTTTTCATTTAATGTAGTTTGAAAACAGTTCTATTCACTCTCTTCTTGAGTAGTCACATTCATTACTCATGAAGGGACTATTAAACACTTCACTCAAATCTTGATGTTCTAAATATTACTGCCTACCCTTCCAGCTCAATAAGGCACTATTCCTGGCATTGGTTTAGTGGCTACAGGTTCCAACAGCCTGGTTCCCTGCCAAGGATTAGCCTTACTCAGCACCTTCACTTTCCTAGTACCATTTTCTTCTTTGGAAGGAAATCCTAAGTCTCTCTCACACGTATTTTCCTAATGAGCTCATCAAGCAAGATCAAGCAGGAATCAGCATGAAAGGAAATCTCCAGAAAAAAAAAATTAAAAAGATAGGACTGTCACAAGTACTTATTTCTGAAATTCCTTGAAAATAGCTCTACAGCAACAAATAGTTATTTTTTTTTCTTTCATCTCAAATAGTTCCATTGAAAAAACTTGAGCAATTTGCTTCTGAAAGTCTAGCTAATCCTAAAACAAAGTCCTGTTTCTTTTGGCTAGCACTGCTGTCATGGAGTTTAAGTTTCCCTGCACAGAGGAAGTGCTAAGCTCCAGAGACCAACATCAGCAGCATTTTGTTGCTGAAAATAGCAGTCTGGAGTCAGAACTGAGACAGGAGATGTGAGGGATGGTAAGAAGAGATACACTTGACACATCAATGAGACCCATCTGGCAAACAAGAAGCTCGAAATGCCTAAGAGCAAGCATGGGTTGATCTACAGATGAGATTTGCCTTGATATGGCCTCAGCAACTTCAGTCTTGTTCCCCACTACTCCACTTACCACATGAAAACTAAAGTAACCTCTTGAAAAGATAACGAAGAATCCTATTTCTCCAACCTCCAACTCCCTGTTCATTTGCTAGAGCATCTTCAAATATGGTGCTTTAAATTAGATGCCTTAATACAACAGAATTTTTTTTTCTTTCATAGTTGTGGAAGCTAGAAGCCTGAAATCAAGAGGTCAGAGAGACGAGTTCATTCAGAGGACTGTAAAGAAGATTTCGTTGGCCCAGCCTCTCTCCTGGCTTCTAGGGCCTGCTGGCAATCCTCGGCATTCTTCAGCCTCTGGGCTCTGCTTCCATTTCTGCCTGCCTGCATCTCCACTTGGCATTTCCCCTCTCTGTGTCGTCAATTGGCTGTCTCCCTATAGTGACATCACTTGTGCTGAAGTAGGATCCCACTGCTCCAGTGTGACCTCATAGTAGCCTATTAGACCTCTAGTGGTTCTATATGCAAAATGAGTTACTAGGGGATAGGATTTCAATAACTCTTTCTGGGTGAATATAATTATCACTTTCTAATGAAAGCATTTTAATAAGTCCTGATACATTTTAGATGAAATCCATATTATTTAGCTTGAGTAAATGGCATTTTTGATGTATTGTTTTCTGTCATTTCAGCCTCATCTCTAACTCACACTTCATATTCAAGTTATCCAAACTGCCTATGGTTTATACAGTAGTTCTCTTTTATCCATGGGAGTACTTTGTGAGCCTCCTAGTGGATGCCTGGAAACACATAAAATACCAACTATACATGTACATGCTTTTCCTATCTGTTCTGTAGATTTTAGCAACTTCAGTGTATATGATAGTAGCTCTGTTCACAAACTTTTGTTTATTAGCAATTTGATTTGCAAACAGAAGAGTCTGGCAAAACTTTCATTTTGTTTATAAATTCTGTACAGGTGACAAACACAACCCCAGCTATCTTTCCCACAGGAACACAGACATGGTCATCTTTTCCAGAATCATGGAACCAATTAAGTTCATGAACGTACAAACCACTATAATTTATTCCTTATGAAATTAAGAACTTTTGTCTTTTCAATTAAGAGCTTCTCATTGCATATATGAATTTTCAACATCACTACTCTTACACTTTGGGGACACCAAGTAGAGCAAAGATTACTTGAACATAAGTTTTATAGCATTGGAAAAAGTTGATCTGATTGCCAGGTTTTCCTCTAGTAATGAGTGGTGGCATAAGGGTGTGGATGCTCTGGAGAAAGTATCCACAGCCTGGTCTGCATGGATTGAGGCAGTTCAAAATCCCATCATGCTTACTATAGTGCATAATAAAAAATGTGTAATTTCTTGAAATTTACAACTTTCTCACTGGAGTTGACTAAGACTCACTAAAACTAAAAGAAAAGAAAACCAGACAGAAAGAGTTGCCTATTTATTGTGATATCTCTTGCTTTGTGGCATGCTGCAATGATAACAGACATTTATGTTGCATTTCTACGTAACAGGAACAGGTTAATGCATGATTTTTACAAAACTATAGGGTTTGTTTACCTCATCTTTGCAGTAGGAAATGAAACCAAGAGAAATGGAGCGAACAACCATATGGGGATACACAGTGGAAGCTCTGCGTATTTGAATAACCCGGTTCTTGATCTTAGAATTGTGAATCTGTATATTCCTCTGATTCATCTCTCCTTTCTCCATGTTTGGACTTACTTTGGCACCTCTAACAGATAATCACTGCCTAAATGTGTGGTGCTCTTGTGACAAAATACCCGAGCCTGGATAATCTATAAAGAACAAGAATTCTTTTGTACAGTCCAGGAGGCTGTGGAGTACAAGGTTTGCATGCTGACATGTACAGCTGTGTGGTACAGAGAGTCCCTCTGCTTCCACGATGGTGCTGCAGCCTCTGGAGGAAACAATGTCCTGTGTTCACAGGGAGAAAGGGATGGAAAGGCAAACTCCCTCTATCCAGCTCTTTTATTGTAATATTAATCTATTTAAAAGGGTTGAGCCCTGATGACACAAATGTCTTTGCAAATCCTGCCCTTCTCAACACCTCATTGTGAATTAAGTTTCCAACATATAAAATTTCAGACACATTTATATCATAACCCTCCTCACTCACGCTAGGCATCTGTGTATTTTGAACACATCCCAGGGGCCTCACATGACTCAACTTCTGCCTTGAGTAGCTTTAAAAAATACAGTCCAGCAACCAAAAGTAGTTGCAGACAAGCTTCATTCTTCACCTGTGACTTGTATGGAATGCAAAAGTAGTTCTTAGTTGCAGTTCATAAGTCTCCAAAGACTTTGTCTTGTGCAACTTTCTGGGTTTATAATGTTTTTCGTACTACGGTCTTTAAGAGATCCCTCCCATACTAATCAACCACATCCTCATCATGCCTCTATCAAGGCACCTACAGCATAACATATACTTTATTCCAATAATTTCTTTCATGTGGGAAAACTTATGTGACCGTTAACTCTATTTATAATTAATTTTAAAACCACAGTGTTTCGATCTGTGTAAAATTGAGCCCCAGAATCAAGCTGGAAATATTGATAATATGAATTTATAATTACGTATTTTGGTTAACTATAAAATCTATTATTACACTAATAAAATGTGTGAAAATCCTTAACCAGCCAAGAACCTGGGGCAGCTGCAGCATCAGCACTTGCCATTTCACAGCTGCTCACAGGCTGTGCAAATTAATGTGTTAAAGGAGCTGCACAAAGTGTCAGGAAGTGATTTTTCTGTATAAAATCACAGTATATTTTTAGGTTAAATGCTACAGTTACATTCAAGACCTAGGGTTATAAGAACACAATAATTAGAAAGCTCTATGTAAAACTGTATTTACAATAAAAAAATAGGAATTTGAAGTACATGAGAGTAGCCATAATTAGTAGGCACGTACACACACACACACACACACACACACACACACAAAATGTTCACATAGAAAAACTCAGTAGACAGGTTCCATCTGTATAAAAAGTGAGTCTTATAAAGACAGTTATACTTTTACTGTTGGATACAATACTGGAGGCAAAAGTTGACAAAAAATGCAGTAGGCTCATCACATGCATTCTGCATCACCAAATCCAAACACCCACAGTTAGAAGTACTCAGAAAAAAATGCATATGTACTGAACATGTACAGTTTTGGATTTTATTACTTAAACAATATGGTATGACAACTATATACAGAGCAGTCACATTATATTATGTATTATAAGCAATCTAGAAATGTTGTAAAGTATATGAGAAGAAATGAATAGGTCATATGCAAATATACTAGTTTATATAGGAAAACTTAAGCATCTGCAGATTTTGTTATTCATGGAATTTGGATCCTGGAATAAATCTGCTGCTGATATGAAGGACAACGGTGGCTAACATCACTCAATTGTAGAAGGAATAAACTAGGAAGTCTATCCAAGAGGCAATGGAAGAGATCTAGTATACTACAAGGAAAGAAATACAAGACGTGCCGAGAGACAGGGAAGAGCCCTAGCTAATACTGGTGCAAAATTCCAGATAAATGTCTGGGTCTCTACGTTGTGTGGAGCCTGCTGAAGCTCGAAACAGTCTCTGTTCTTGCCATTTTAGTCTTTCTTGATTCCACTTGGGATCCGGGAGGACCAAACAGGAAAGGTTTGAACACTGACTGGGATTGCCCTGAGTTTTAGGCCTGCTTGGATAAGCCAGAGCCATTTGACCCTCCACCACTCTCACAGGCTCTTTGCAAACCAGTATCTCTTCTCTGGTCATCTTTTCCTGAATGACTTGATTCCGCCTCTTTTGTCTTTCCTACTACATTCTGTTTCTGGATTCTGACTTTCTTCCAGTAATACTTCTCACCCATCAGTATAAATGCCTTGTTTGGGACCAGGGATTTAGCTCAGTGGTATAAGAGCTTGCCCGGCAAGCACAAGGTCATGAGTTCAATCCCCGGTACCAAAACAAATAAATAAATAAGTAAATGCCTGCTTTTCACAGATTACCAATTACGCAGAAATTCTTCACAGGAAATGTTTATGATTTACATGTGAAACATTGTATTTTATTTTAAGTATGGAACCCTGAAGGCCATATGTAATAGAAAGTATGCATTTGTAGAAACTAATCCTGGCAAATGATGGCAGATATCTCTGTGTAGCAACTGAAGTGGCACTGCCACGTGGCAGTCACACTGCAGTACGGTCCATTCAGACTGCCAACTTTGGAGTACTGTGATCCTGGAAAAATTAATTCAAAGCATTTGCATAACTTTGAGCTATCTTCATAAAAATTAGAGTTCATTCACATTTTAATTGCACAGCTTTGAATTTGTGTATTTCACCATTATATCCATATGTTTATATGCTACATGATGTTAGGGCTACTTCTTCTAGAGGTAAATTAAAGTCTTAAAAAAACTCAAGAACTAAAGAAGATGAGAGCACTAAATACTTATCCATTTATCTCTGATATGAAAGCATTCCTTTATTTATTTATTTATTTATTGTTTTTATTGTTTTATTGGTACATATTTCTAGTACATAATGATGGTAATCAATGGAGAGAGTTAGTACATGTACATGACACATTAAAATCAAATTTTAGTCCCCTTCCCTTCCCCTGATTCCATCTCTTGCATTTCCCTCTATCTCTTGCCATCCACATATATTACTACAATCAGCACATTCCTCATTTGTGATGGCTATGTCTATACAACACATCGCAACACTTAACATCTCATTTACCTCATTTTCCATTCCTCCTTCTCCCCTCCTTCTATCTTTTGGTCCCTTTGAGGAGGAAAATGACTGGACTCTGAGAGTGACTTAGCAAATACAGAAAAAAGGGCACATTGATCTGCAAGATGATAAGATGATAACCAGGAGATACTGGTCAAAATATCTTGGGAGAAATAAATCTTATCTTATGTAAATCAATGGAAACTCTATATAATTTCAGAATTTTCTGAAGCATAAAAGCATAAAGTGCTTTTAAATATGATTAAGTCAGATCTACAATAGCAACAACAACCTTGTTCTCTTATAACTCCAATCATCATTAACTCATATAAATTGCTTTATAGATATTGAAAATAATATATAACTTGGGCCTAAAATAACTTGTGTAACCACATGTAGCTCTATTACACAACTAAGTTGCTGTACTTTAGAATAATATTTTGTTGTTTTCATTCTATCCAACAGAAAATCCTAAGAAGAAAGTCAATAGAAGCTATTAAAGAAAAAACCTTATATACTTGAGATTGAAAACTTAGTAAGGTGAACCAGATATCTGCATTCTAGCATATAATTTTTCAAAAGCATTAGTTATAAATACTCATGTAATGCTTCAAACTGAATTTTAGTATAACCCTGTGTGAGAAATAAGATGGTAGTGGTTTTAATTTTTACTGTAAAATGGGGAAAGATATTGCCAGTATCTTAGCACAAAGGAAGAATAGAGGTCAGGGGAAAAACTGGTGGAGCAATGATCATCAGCAAAATATAACCTGGCTAGAACCCTTAAAAATAACAATTTGGTGAAGAGAAAAACTAAGAAGTAAATAAATAGAAATAGGCCTCTGGGAAACAAGAAGAAACTGAAAAGGAA
>PVJX010023597.1:0-29035 GCA_004027295.1 Dolichotis patagonum | reverse complement strand
TATAGTTCTCTTTTTTAGTTGGGTCTTTCTCAGGTTTTGGTACTAGAATAATATTTGCTTCCAGGAATGACTTAGGAAGAATTGCTTCCCTTTCAATTTCATTGAAGAATTTGAGGAGTTTCGGCATTAAGTCTTCTTTGTATTTCTTGTAGAATTCTGCAGCGAATCAATCTGGGCCTGGGCTCTTCTTTGTTGGCATGGTCTATAATTACATTTTCAATTTCATTAATAGAAATTGGGTTATTCAGCAGTTTTGCATCTTCCTGATCCAGCTTTGGTAGTTCATATGTATCTAGGAATCTGTCTATTTCTTCAGTGTTATCGAACCTATGAGAGTAGAGGTTTTCAAAATAGGTGTTGATGATCTTCTGTATTTCCACAGAGTCTGTGGTAATTTCACCTTTTTCATTCTTTATTGCATGAATTTGAGTTTTTCTTTCCTTTTTTAAATAAGGTTGGCCAGGGGCTTATCAATTTTACTTATTCTTTCAAAGAACCAATTCTTTGATTCATTGATCATTTGTACTGTTTTCTCAGTCTCTATTGCATTAATTTCTGCTCTATTCCTTATAATTTCCTCCCTTCTTTTGGTTTTGGGCTTGGCTTGCTCTTCGTTTTCTAGATGTTTGAGTTGAAGCATCAGGTTGTTTATTTGTGTTCATTCTGTCTTCCTGATGTGGGAACTCAGTGCAATAAATTTTCCTCTGAGGACTGCTTTCATTGCATCCCACAAATTCCGGTAAGTTGTGTTTGTATTTTCATTTGCTTGTAGATATTGTTTAATTTCTTCTTTAATTTTCTCCGTGACCCACTGATTGCTCAAGAGTGTATTACTCAGTTTCCATGTGTTTGTGTGTGTTTTACAGTTGCTTTTGTCATTAATTTCTAATTTCATGGCACTATGATCCGATAGCATGCATGAGATAATTTAAATTCTTTTGCATTTACTTAAATATGTTCTGTGGGCTAGTATATAGTCTATTTGAGAGAGTGTTCCATGTACTGCTGAGAAGAATGTATATTCTAATGTTGTTGGATGGAAAATATATATATATATCTGTGAAGTCTATTTGTTCACAGGTATGATTCAGTTCTGTTATTTTTTTGCTGATTTTCTGTCTAGTTGTTCTGTCCCTCTGTGTCAATGGCGTGTTAAAATCTCCTGTTATAATTGTGTTATTGCTTATTTGACTTTTGATTTCTGTTAATATTTGCTTTGTGTAGCTGGGTGCTCTGGAATTTGGTGCATATATATTAAGATTGTTATCTCTTCCTCTTGAAGTTTTCCGCTAACTAGTATGTAGTGACCTTCTTTATCTCTTTGGATCATTCTTGGTTTGAAGTTCACACCAAGCAAAAATGCAGGATTGCTACTCCTGCATTTTTTTGATTTCCTGTTGCGTGAAGTATTTTTTCCATCCTTTGACTTGCAGTCTATGGGTTTCCTTTTGGGTAAGATGGGTTTCCTCTAGACAGCATATGGTTGGGTGTTGTTTCTTGATCCATTCTGCCAGTCTGTTTCTTTTGATTGGTGAGTTGAGGCCATTTACATTAATGGTTATAACTGTTATATATTGGTTTGTTATTGACATGTTTTGTTTCTGCTGTTGTATCTTTAGCTTTCCATTCTATTTAATTGTCTACCTTGCTTGGTGGCTTTATCCTATGTGTATCTAGAATATCTTTCAGTGATCCTTGTAGGGTTGGTTTTGTGGTCATGAAATTTTTCAGCTGTTCTTTGTCATGGAAGTATCTTATTTCTCCATCCATTTTTGAAGGACAGTTTTGCAGGGTACGTCACTCTGGGTTGGAAATGGTTTTCCTTTAGCATCTGAAATACTTCACTCCATACTCTTCTTGACTTCATTGTTTGTGTTGAGAAGTCTGCTGTGATTCTGATAGGTTTTCCTTTATGGGTGCTCTGTCTTTTCTAACAGCTTTTAGTATTCTGTTCTTATGGTGGGTTTCTGGGATGGTGATTATTGTGTGTCTGGGTGTAGTTTTATTTTGGTTGTGGCTATTTGGAGTTCTATTTGCTTCACTAATCCAAATGTCAGTTTCCATTCTCAAGCTTGGGAAGTTTTCAGCTATTACTTCTGTAAATATCCTCTTGATATCATTTTGGCTGTTCCCTTCTTTTTCATTTATCTTATGTTATTTTTCTTTGCATCATCTTGCAGCTGTTGGATTGTTATTTCCTGATTCTTTGTTATTTTTAAAAGATCTTTCCTTTCCTGTTCACTAGCTGTGATCTTATCTTCGAGGTCTTAAATTCTATCTTCAGTTTCATTGAGGCAGTTTTTACAGCTTTCCATAGAATTTTTGATTTCCTGTATATCTCTTTGAATCTGCTTTATGCCTTCTGTTTGTTTCTTATAGTGTTCATTCAGGAATTCTATGTGTTTGCTTTTTTCCTCTAGTTTTTTAGCTTTGTCTTCACTAGATGTGTTCACTGTTTCTTTCATTACTTTTATCGTTTCTTCTTTTACCTGGGCAATTATTTCTAATTGTTTCCCCTATTTGCTTCTTTATTTCAGTTGATATCATTTCAGTCATTTCAGGTATATGGCTTCTATTTTCTTCTATGTACATGGCTCCCAGGCTTTCTTGGGATGGGCTGGTGATTTGAGCCTGCCTTTTGGTCTTTCCTTTTGTCATTTTTCTTTATTTCCTTGGTTTGAGTGGTGTTCCAAAGCTTTTTCTGGATGTGTTGCAAATCTCCTCCTGCATCCTCAGCTACTGGAGCAGTCTCAGCTTCTCTGCAGGTACTTGGCCCCCTAAATTGAGAGGTGGAAACAAGGTGTGGAGAACTGGGGCCAGAGAAAGCCCCGGGCACAATCCCCTGTCCTAGGGGTGTGGATTTGAACTGAGCAGCTGGCAGTGCTGGTCGCAAGCCATTTCTAGGCCAGCCCAATTAAGCCCAGAGTCCTTGAGTCCTGCCTCTTGGACTGAAACAAGCCCACAGAGTGTGGCTGACTATGGCACTGCAATCCGCTGGACCCAGTCCAGCGTCCCGGTAGCTCCCCAGGAACTCAAAAGCCAGAATGTAGATCTCCAACTCTCCCCAGGTCACCAAAACTCTCCTTAGGCATATCCACCTCTGGAGATTCTTTGCTTTCTTAATTGAGAAGCGTACAATAAATATTGTCTCTCTCTCTCTCCTTTGGCCTTTTGATCTTTTGTTTCTTTCCAATTGCAAAAGAACATGATTTATCTGAACCTTAAGGGTCTGGTCCTCTCCCCACCCTGGAAACACAAAACAAGATAAAAATGATTAATGGTATATCTAGAAGGTATAAGTCAAATTCTCAGTAAAGAACCACTATTGATTTATAGAATTATAAATGTAACAAAAAATGTGAACAGTTCTAAATCCTAGATTAACTTTCTAAATAAGTGTTAAGTTTCTGGAGGGCAATATCTTCCACATGTTGGACTTCATAGAGTATTTGGCACATCCAAAATGCGCTCAATAAATATTGGCAGATTGATCAAATGAACATATGTGAGAGAAGCAGAAGGTGTTCAAGGAGTTAAGTAATTTAGAAATAAAGATACTACAAGGAGTTGTTGCAAAAGGTATTCTTTTGTTTAGACTAAAACCTTGGACCATTTCTTAAATTGTCTAATATATGCGTGCTTTTTTGTGGTTTGCTCTTTCAAAAAATCAGAGTGCATAAAATATTCTGATACTTGAGGTTTATGACTGAGGTTCCAACTAATATTTTTTGTATAATAAATCTAACTACTCTTCCTCCATTTTGTTTCCTTTTCTTTTTGGTTAGATCCCTGTGGACAAGCATGGCATTCCTATCATGGGTAAAACAATTTCTGTGGAAATTATTCAAAGCACAATTTCTGTAAATACTTTGAGAAGATATGATTTATTTCTGGACTCAACACATGTGTTTGCATCATCTCTCTACTTATGGTCAAGTTCTTTGTTGGCCAGCATCTCTTTTTAAGGATCTATTCATGTTATCTGTGCATCAAAGAAGGCAAACTTCTTTTAAGAGTGTTGAAGCAGTGACTGAGGAGCAAAAGAGGAGTTTGTGTTTGAGGAAGCAATGAGTACATTGAAAAAAACACTGGACTTTATTCCCAGTCCTGACTTTCCCAGAACTAGCAAAATGATCTTGAAAAAGCCTTTACATTTGAACCTGTTTTGTTACTTGAATAAAATGGAAGTGACTGAATCAGATGGCTCTCCTGGTGTCATCCAGCCCTTAACTGTATATGCTTATGCTTATGTGCATATTGTATTTTAAATCCAACAATTCTCCAGTACTTTAGAAACAGGTTGACAGGTTGAAACAATCCTCCCATTTTGATAAGTGTTTCCCCTGAGGCTTGAACATTTCTTTAATTATTGTGTGATGAATTTGCAGAAGATCCTAAAAGTGTCCTGGATAATCTGCTGTTAGTGTAATCAAACCAAATTGTAACAGACTTGAAGAGAATGTTGAAAATCATTAAATAAGAAATTTAAAATAAATGTGGAATAATGAACTTTCCCATATCTTCTGACTTGTGGAGAGGGGTGATTTGGGAGACGGATTTAAGAAGATCATACAGGCAGAGTTAGAGCTGGAGGAGATGGGAAAACCATTTGTCTCTCTAAAGGTTATTAGGCAAAGGCATTCCAGTTCCAGTTTTATTCATTCATACTATCCTTTTATGAAAAAAAGTTTTGTATATACTTATTGAATGCTCATAAAAATAAAGAATGAAAAGGGCAGTATATGTGTCAAGTACCACATGATACTCCTTATCTGTTATCACATGTATCACCATTGTTTCCTGGCCTTACTTTCATATTTTCAGTTTCCATCTTTCCATCTCGCGCTGCCATTCTTAAACTTACTGATCTATTAATCATGGTCCTAAGATGCTCACAGTGCTCTAAGATGGATGCCACCATGTGAGAAGCATGATATTGCAAGGGTGATTTCTGGTAGACTTTATTAAAATACAGTGGAAGTAGGTTGATATTCTACAGCAGACATGGTCATAGAAGCTGAAGTGTTTTAGTTTTTAAAATACTAGTAATTAGATAGCTTGAATGAGCCCATGAGTTCACTGCCAGAACAAGAATCCATTTCTTGGCACCTACTGTGATTTGGATGTGATTTGTTCTGTAGTTCATTTATTGGGAAATTGTGGAATTTTAAAGGAGGTGAAGCCTAACAAGAGTTTCTTAGTTCAGCAGGAGCACTGTCCTCAGAAAAGATTGTGGCACTCTAGCCATTTTGGCTTCCTGGTTAGTCTTGTGATTTCTGTCTTTCTCAGATGTGCCTGTCATCAACTGTGAGGGGTTCACCAGAGCCAAGTTGATGCCAGCACCGTATTCTTAAACCTCTAGGCCTGTGAGCTAAATTCCTACTCTTTGCTTTTTTTCTTTTACATCCCCTGCTCTATTCACAATGGTCTCATCCCCAATCCTCAACACTTGTTACCACATAATGTGTTTTACTTTTGTACTTTTCTGGAACATAAGCATCATAAGACTTTTGTCTGACTTTGTATGCTCAAAGTTTAAGTATACATGGCTGATGATATACTTGTGGTTGAATGGATACCCTCAGGTTACAGATAAGAAAATTAAAATCAAGGATAGAAAGTGAGGTCAAACTACTCCTTTGAAGGAAACTCTAGGTTAATAGGCACACAGATCTTTTTCCCCACAAGAGTTCTGTACTAGACAGAAAAGTGGGCCCCAGAGATGTGTACCTCCTAATGCCAGAAACATGGCAAAAAAAAAAAAAAAAAAAAACATTATGGAAGTGATAAAGGATATTGAGGTGGGAAAACAATCCTGGATTATCTAGCTATGGTAAATGTCACCCTTGGTATTCTAAAGCAGCAGAGAAGGAAATAAAATGATGCAAACAGGCTGGACAATGGAACATTTTACTTGTAAAACTACAAGGTAATCAATTTGTATTATTTTAACCCATCAAGTTGGTAATGGTGGTAAAACAGCATTAGAAAACTAATACAGGCTCTATTTACTGCATTTTAAGAGAAAATGTTTGACAAGTAAGGCAGGAACGACTTGGCTAATTCATTTTTCAATAAGTAGCTACTGAGCACCACTCCCTCCTTTTCTGGGGGAACATTGTTTCTAATACTGTATATACTAAAATGAAGTAAAGAATCTATTTACTGTACCCAAGAAGTGTAAATGCTAGCAGGAATTCCTGTGGCTAGTGGATGAGGACTTCTAGTCCATTGCCTTAACCACTTGGCCAAAACTGCACAGGATGGTGACTTCTGAACTCAAGGGGATGGAATCTGTGTTTAACCTGACTTTGATGCTTAGGCCCCAGACACAAAAGCTGGGAGCCTCCTCCCAGGGATACTTTCAGACAAACAGCCATGTCTCTGCACTGTCACCTAGAAATCCCCTACTTTCAAGGAGCCTCTAAGTGAGTCTCACTCAAGAATGCTTGTCACCTGAGGAAGGGGCTTTAAAAGGCAACTAAGTCCAGGCTGGTGGGCAATGCTAAGACTCAAGTCATCTTGGCCATTGTTCCTAGATTCTTTGTATGCCTTTTGGTTTTGACCTAACTTCTGAAACTCTCCCTTGGCTTCTTTAACTAGTAGATTTATTTACTTACTGATTTATTGAGTCAAGCAACATTTACACATGCATTGATTTACCTGTTTAAGTAAAGGAAAAAATCAGGAAGGATATAAAAACTTTTACATATTACTTTATTTTTTAAGGAAGTAGAATCAAGAGTGTGTGACTATTTCTTTAATTTGGAAATTAAGTGTTCACCCCCTTCCTCCTTTTTCCTGTCCTTCTCTTCCTCTTCTTCTTCCTCCTGCTCCTCCCCAACTTCCCCTTCATACCTGCTTCTTTTATTTCAGTGCTGGGAATGGAATCCCAAGTCATGTACATGCCAGTCAAGGGCTCTACCTCTAAGCCACCTCTCCAACTCTCCAGAGTTTTTAACTTTATAAATACAGGCATATTTTCTGAAAGTTACTCTCAGGCCTTGCCAAGGTAGGCCTGGAAACAAGAGAGAAGTCTCGAACCATATACACTTAGAGCTGAATAGGAGTGACTAGTGAATGGAGTACTGCACTGCTCCATCAAAATCAAGATTTATTGGGGAGGGAAATAGGGTTTTGTGGAGGTCTGGAGAACCTAACCCTACATGAAAGATAGCTTAGGGATAGAAAGACTTGAATAGAGAATTTGGTCTATTCAGTATCAAGGATTAAGCACTTGGCCTTGCCTGTCCCTGGCCTCAGTTTTACTAATCGAACACAGCTGTGCTGTGGGTGTTTTGTCCCATCCTGTTGTCCCTGGCTGGCCCCTTCCTTTACTGCCTCCCACGCCCTGGCATGACCCAGGCATTTGCAGGCCTTTCCCAGGAATCTATTTACAGCCAGCATCCTGTGCCACTCATAGGAATCACAAGCCCATGATGAGATAAAGGAAGAAGTTAGAAGCAAAGAAAATGAGCATGGACAAAGCCAAAGGAGAAAATAAACATGTTTTCATTTGCTTTCCCCAAGCAGGATGCTTTCACACCACTTTTTATAATCTAAACAGTGTGCTCCTCCTTAGCATACTGTGAAGATGTAAAGCCTCATGAGATATGTTCTTCTTCCAAGTTGGAGTTAGAACCTCCAAGTACTCCCTCATTTCCCTGCGCTCCCACTCGCAGTTTCTCTCACACCTTCTCACATCTCTTGATGGTTCTGCAGGAACCTCCCAAATGCTTCTGGAGCACTGACCACCTTGCACAACATATGCTTAGTAAGACATTGCTGAATTAAATTGAGAAGAATAAAATCATGTACGCACCAGTTTGAGCAAATATTGAAACTTGTCAAGTCCAACCCTCATTTTGAAAGGCTGGAAAATAGTTTTCAGTTTCAATTGATTTTTAATTATAATTGATTACTTATGACACCCCCCCTAATATCACTGCAGTTCTCAAATAAATGTTCACCGATGACATTTTTCGCCTGCCTTGACAGATAGGCTGTGTGGGGGTGCAGCTTGAGAGCAGCATAAGAGCTCTCTTGTAGCTGCCCTCTAACTTGCGGTTGTATGTGAAGGATTACAGGACATGTAAGAGGGAGAATACTCTCAAACCCTAAAATAGTTGGCAGATGTTAGTGTGTTTTCTGACTATTAACCCAGAGACAAGTCTCACATTTGGTCACTTAAACACTGAAGCAAACATCTGTGTGTAGGACAGAGGAATGGAAGAAGGAACTGCCTCTTGATGCACAGAGTATTCAGTTGTTTAGGGCTTACCCGAGACACAGGCAGTATGCCAGTACTGAAACTGGCCAGGCACAGAAAGGGAGGTGTCTGAGTTTTGCCTTCAGTTGATCAGCAATACTATAATTCAAGACATCTCCTAATAGTAGTACTGTTCAGTTACCTGCTTTGAAAAAATTCAAATCAAACAATTGATGATGACACTTCTTGGTGGCATCTTGACTTCTGAGAAGCAGTTGATGCCAGTTGTCTTCTCCAGGAGGCACAGCAACTCCTGGTTTTGCTGCACTCCAAGGAGCCTCTGGGCTGTCCAGGGAAATTTAAAATATTCTAAAAACAAAATTAAATATTCATTTCATTTTAATTTGCATATAGCATCCTGTACTTTTTGAAGATGTCAGTACAATGGAATGACATGACATATTGCAACTCTGAGATCTAGTTCTAAATTCTCAGAATAAGATACTCATGGCCTGCAATGCAATGCTGTCTGATTTTCATCTTGGCCAACTGTGAGGGTTAGCCCATACTTGTATATTTATGTGGCTGTAAAATAGTAGGCCAAGATGGTCTACTGGGTTCTAGTAACTCTTGATTTTTCTCAGTAATACTGGTCACCCAGTAACAAAATAAACATCCTCATTTTTCAATTGTATTGTGATTTTGTCATGAGGAAACTCATTTTTTGGTCTCCAACAGATAGAAACTAAACATATTACAAATCATTAGGAATGTTAGGATTGTTATTGGGGACTCAAATGTTCTGCACATTTCCATTCTAAACTATTTCAAAATTTCTTCCTCTTTTCCTTTTCCTTAAGTATATTGGTGTGGGTTGCCTGGGAGTTTCTGTATGTTGTAACATAACAGAGAATACACAACCCAGGTTAACTTTTCTTTTCCAAACATGCTATAACTTACATATTACTTGGCCACATCCTTCTTCTACAGAGAATAAGAGTCAAGCCAAAGAACATGGAAATTGGTTATTTAAAATATTTCTTAGTATTTTTTGTAGTTTTATTTATTTATTCTTCCAAATACATCTCTTTTTTTTTTTTGTTTTTTTGTACCGGAGATTGAATCAGGACCTTGCGCTTGCCAGGCAGGTGCTTATGCCACTGTGCTAAAGCCCCGGCCCCCAAATTCATCTTATTTTAAGGAGAAACAAAAAAAGAAATAAAAAAACCCTAAAAATTTCAAAACACATCAAACATAGGACAACAATGGTACATACATTGTACACTGTCATCCCCAAATAATTCATCCAGAGCACAAGACATCTGCATTCACTTGTCCAAACAATACCAACACAAATCTTTCTCTTTAGTAAACTCAGAGAACTCAATAGTATAACTGTCTTTACTATTGTTTTATAGACATGTATATACATGTGTGTATATATATATATATATATATTCCTATGTTGTTTCAGCTTCTCAAACTAATGAGACAATATAATGTTTACAAATGAGTGTCATTCATTTCACTAATGAATATGGGATCAAGTTGCATCCATTTACCCTTAAAAGTCTCAATTTATCCTTCTTTATGGATAATTAATACTCTATTGTATAAAAATACCACATCTTTTTATCCATTCCTCAGTTGATGGGCATTTAGGTTGTTTCCAAGATCTTGCTATTACAAATTCTGCTTCTGTAAACATGAGTGCACATATATGACTGTGATATGATGTTTTGAACTCTTTTGGGAAGATGCTCAAAAGGGGAATAGCTGAGTTGAATTGGACCTCCAATCCTAGTTTTTTGAGGAAATTCCGCACTCATCTCCACAGTGGTTGCATGTGCCTGCATTCCCACCAACAGTGGGGAAGGGTTTTATTTGCCACACAGCCCTTCTATCATTTGTTATTCGTTGATTTTTTTTGATAATACCTGTTCTTTCCAGTTTAAGATGAAATTTCGGTGTTGTTTCAATTTGCATTTCTTGAATGACCAGTAATGTTAAACATTTTTTCACACACTTATCTGCTGTTTGTATTTCTTCACCTGAGAAATATGTATTGATAGCAGATTCCCATTTTTGGATTGAGTCGAAATCTGGGAGGACTGATTTTTTTTTAGTTCTTTATATGTTTCCAATAGTAACCCTTTGTCTCAGGTACAGCAGGAAAACATTTTCTCCCATGTTGTGGGTTGACTCTTCATTCTGTTGGTGGTTTCTCTTGCTGTGCAAAAGCTTTTCAGTAGGGGGAGATCCAAGTGGTTGATTTTTTTGTGATAGTTCCTATGCAATCACGATTTTAGTCATAAAGTCTTTGCCTGCACCAACGTCTTCAAGAGTTTTACTCACTATATCTTTTTTTAAATTTTATTTTAAAGAGAATGAAACAAAAGAGGACAGAACAAAGCACATCAGAACAGAACAATGTAAGCAACCCAGCACTTCACAACAAGACAACCAGATATTAACAGTAGCTACCATAATGTCTCTTTCTTTGAAATAGTTGAGCATAGCTTCACACACAATAATATCAAACATAACAAAATAGTATAAAACCATTCACGAGAATGAAAGCATTACAGGGAATTCTGAACCAAATAACAGAAAATGAACAATGGCTACTATAAAATCTCAATTTCCATAAAAATTTGTTTATCCTATCACACATATTAAAATCCAATAAGACACAACATGATAGAACCAATGGTAATAGAAGAACAAAAGCATGGTAGGACTTCAAAGCAAGATGATATTAAATCAGCAATGGCTGCCATAATGTCTTCTTTTCTTCAAAATAGCTGTTCATACCATTACACATAATAAAATCAAACAAAAGAGAATAAAACCATTCCAACTGATGAATGAAAGCATAAGGCTTCAAAGCAATATAATGGGGAATCATGATTACCATACAATCTTATGTATTCTTACCATTTCTTACACTAGGGAGACTATACAGTATTTATACATGTGAGTTTGGTTTATTTTGCTTATGAGCATGGTCTCAAATTGCATCCATTTATTTATAAATACTTCAATGTGATCATTCTTTAAATCTGAGTAGTACTACATTGTATAAAAGTACCACAACTTTCTTATCCATTCCTCAGTTGATGGGCACTTAGGTTGTTTCCAGGATCTGGCTATTACCAATTGTGCTGCTATAAACATGGGTGCACATAAATCACTTTGGTATGATGTTTTCAGTTCTTCTAGGAATATGCCTAGAAGTGGAATAGCTGCGTCAAATAGGATGTCCAATCCCAGCTTGTTGAGGAATCTCCAGACTGACCTCCACAGTGGTTGTACCATTCTGCACTCCCACCAACAATGCAGAAGGGTTCCTTATTCCCCCACAGCCTCTCCAGCATTTGTTGTTGGTAGTTTTCTTTATCCTGACCATTCTTTCTGGGGTGAGATGGAATCTCAGTGTGGTTTTAATTTGCATTTCTCTAATGACTAATGATGCTGACCATTTTTCATATATTTATTTGCCATTTGTATTTCTTCATCTGAGAACTGTATATTCATCTCAGATGCCCATTTTTGGATTGGGTCTTTGAATTTTGAGGGTCTGATTTTTTTTTAATTCTTTATGAGTTCTAGACAGAAGTCCTTTGTCTGAGGGACAGTTCACTAAGATTTTTTCCCAGTTTGTGCATTTTCTTTTTACTATGCTGGAGATTTCAACATGCAGAAACTCTTTAATAAGACGTGATTCCAGTTATTGATTCTGGGAAGTATTTCCTATGTAGTTTGATTCTTGTTCATGAATTCCCTACCTACCCTTACGTCTTCAAAATTCTTACCTACTTTGTCTTCCAACAGATTTAGTGTTTCTGTTTTGATATTTAGATCTTTGATCCATTTAGATTTTAGTTTAGTACATGGTGATAGGCATGTGTTTAGTTTTAGTTTTTAGCATAAAGATAGCGAATTTTTCCAGCACCATTTGTTGAAGAGACTGTCATTCTTCCAGTGAACATGTTTTGCCCCTTTATCAAAGATAAGGTGGTTGAGTGAGTTTGTGGTTATGGTTGTATCTTCCAATCTATTCCATTGATCTTCAGATCTGTTTTTATTCCAGTACCACATTGATTTTATTACGGTAGCTTTGTAGTACAACTTCAAGTCAGGGATTGTGATGCCTCCTGACTTGACTTTGCTGCATAGAATTGCCTTTGCTATTCTAGGTCTCTTCTGGTTCCAGATGAATTTTTGGAGTGATTTATCTGGATCTATGAGGTATGTTAGTAGCATTTTCATTGGGATTGCATTGAATCTGTATACTAATTTTGGGAGAATGGCCATTTTCCCAATATTTAGTCTTCCTATCCATGGACAAGGGATGTCTTTCCATTTTCTGAGGTCCTCTTCGATTTCTTTTTTCAGGGTATTATAATTTTCCCTGTACAGCTCTTTTACTTCTTACGTTAGACTAATTCCTAAGTATTTCCTTTTTGGATTCTAGTGTGAAGACTGTGGCTTCTTTTATTTCTCTCTCGGTGATTTTGTTGTTAGTATATAGGAATGCTACTGACTTTTGAGTACTGACTTTTTATTCAGCTACATTGCTGAATTTATTTATTATATCTAGGAGTCTTGCAATGGAGTTTGTGATTCTCTATGTAGAGTATAATGTCATCTGCAAATAATGACAATTTAACTTCCTCTCTTCCTATCTTTACTCCTTTTTTTCTCTCTCTTGTCTAATTGCTCTGGCTAGTATTTCCAGTACTGTGTTGAATAGGAGTGATGATAAGGGGCATCCTTGTCTTGTGCCTGATTTTAAGGTAAAGGCTTTCATTTTTGGCCATTTATTATGATGCTGGCTGTTGGTTTGTTGTAGATAGCCTTTATCATACTGAAGTAAAGACCATCTATTCCAATTCTCTGTAAGGTTCTTATCATGAATGAGTGTTGGAACTTATCAAAAGCTTTTCTGCATCTATAGAGATGATCATGTGATTCTTACTTTTGGCTCTATTGATATGGTGGATTACATTTATTGATTGACATATGTTTGACCATCCCTGCATTCCTGGGATGAATCCCACTTGGTCAGAGTGAATAATCTTCTTGATGATTTGCTGCATCCTGTTTGCCAATATTTTATTGAGAATTTTTGCATCTATGTTCATTAGGGAGATTGACCTATAGTTCTCTTTTTTAGTTGGGTCTTTCTCAGGTTTTGGTACTAGAGTAATATTTGCTTCCAGGAATGACTTAAGAAGAATTGCTTCCCTTGAGATTTCATTGAAGAGTTTGAGGAGTGTCGGCATTAAGTCTTTGTATTTCTTGTAGAATTCTGCAGCAAATCCTTCTGGGCCTGGGCTCTTCTTTGTTGGTAAGGGCTTAATTACATTTTCAACTTCATTAATAGAAATTGTGTTATTCAGCAGTATTACATCTTCTTGACCCAGCTTTGATAGTTCACGTGTTTCTAGGAATCTTTCCATTACTTCTGTGTTATCGAATCTATGAGAGTAGAGGTTTTCAAAATAGGTTTTGATGATCTTCTGTATTTCCACAGAGTCTGTAGTGATTTCACCTTTTTCATTCCTTATTGCATGAATTTGAGTTTTTTCTTTCCTTTTTAAAATAAGGTTGGATAGAGGATTATCAACTTTATTTATTCTTTCAAAGAACCAACTCTTTGATTCATTGATTCTTTGTATTGTTTTCTTACTCTCTATTGCCTTAATTTCTGCTCTGATCTTTATAATTTCCCCCCTTCTTTTGGCTTTTGGCTCTGCTTGCTCTTCTTTTTCTAGATGTTTGATGTGGGTGTCAGGTTGTTAATTTGTGTTCATTCTGTTTTCCTGATGTGGGAATTCACTGCAATAAGTTTTCCTCTGAGGACCACTTTTATTGCGTCACACAGATTCCGGTAGTTGTATTTGTATTTTTGTTTGCTTATAGATATTGTTTAATTTCTTCTTTGATTTCCTCTGTGATCAACTGATTGCTCGAGTGTATTATTAAATTTCCATGTGTATGAGGGTTTTTGCACTTTCTTTTATCATTAATTTCTAGTTTCATGGCGCTAAGATCCAATAACATGCATGGGATAATTTCAGTTCTTTTGCCTTTACTTAAATATGTTCTGTGGGCTAGTATATGGTCTATTTGAGAGAATGTCCCATGTA
Organism: Dolichotis patagonum; assembly: GCA_004027295.1. Taxonomy (NCBI): domain Eukaryota; kingdom Metazoa; phylum Chordata; class Mammalia; order Rodentia; family Caviidae; genus Dolichotis; species Dolichotis patagonum. The sequence goes on along the minus strand of PVJX010023597.1, from coordinate 14,671 downwards.
CTGCTAAAAAGAATGTTTATTCTGATGTTGTTGGATGGAACACTCTCTATACATCTATCAAGTCCATTTGTTCACAGGTATGATTCAGTTTTCTTATTTTTTGCTGATTTTCTATCTAGTTGATCTGTCCCTTTGTGTCAATGGCGTGTTAAAATCTCCTGTTATAATTGTGTTATTGCTTATGTGAGTTTTCATTTCTGTTAATACTTGCTTTGTATTTCTGGGTGCTCTGGGTTTCAGTGCATATACATTTAAGATTGTTATCTCTTCCTCTTGAAGTTTTCCCCTAACTAGTATGTAGTGACCTTTTTTTTTATCTTTTCAGATCATTGTTTGTTGAAGTTCTGAAAACAGGATAGCTACCCCCACTTTTTTTGGGTTCCTGTTCCATGAAGTATTGTTTTCCACCCTCTGAGTTTCAGTCTATGGGTTTCCTTTTGGGTAAGATGGGTTTCTTGTAGATAGTATATGGTTGGATGTTGTTCCTTGATCCATTCTGCCAGTCTGTTTCTTTTAATTGGTGAATTGAGGCAATTTACATTAATGGTTATAACTGCTATATATTGGTTTATTGTTGAGATGTTATCTTTCTGCTGTTGTATCTTTACCTTTCCATTATGTTTAATTGTGTGCCTTGCTTAGTGGTTTTTTCCTTTGTGTATTTAGAATGTCTTTCAGTATTCTTTGTAAGGTTGGTTTGGTGATCATGAAGTTCTTCAGCTGTTCTTTGTCATGGAAGTATCTTATTTCTCCATCCATTTAGAAGGACAGTTTTGCAGGATACATCAGTCTGGGTTGGAAGTCCTTTGGGATCTGAAATACTTCACTCCATGCTCTTCTTGACTTCATTGTTTGTGTTGAGAAGTCTGCTGTGATTCTGATAGGCTTTCCTTTATAGGTGATCTGTCTTTTGTCTCTAACAGCTTTTAATATTCTGTTCGTATGTTGGATTTCTGGGATGATGATTATTATATGTCTTATTTTGGTTATGGCTATTTGGAGTTCTGTATGTTTCACTAATCCATATGTCAGTTTCCATTCTCATTTTTGGGGAATTTTCAGCTCTTACTTCTGTAAATAGCCTCTTGATGTCATTTGTGTTGTCCCTTTCTTTTTCATTTATTTCTATGAATCTTATGTTGTTTTTCTTTGCATCATATTGCAGCTTTTGAATTGTTATTTCCTGATTGCTTGTTATTTTTAAAATATCTTTCCTTTCCTATTCACTAGCTGCAATCTTATCTTTGAGGTCTGAAATTTTATCTTCACTTTTGTTGAGATGGTTTCAATAGAATTTTTGATTTCCTGTATATATTTTTTGAATCTGCTTCATGCATTCTGTTTGTTTCTTATACTGTTCATTCAGGGATTCTGTCTTTTTGCTTTGTTCCTCTAATGTTTTAACTGTGTCTTCTTTCAATATGTTCAGTATTTCTTCCACTACTTTTATCATTTCTTCTTTTACCTGGGAGTCTATTTCTCATTTGAGTTTCTTTATAGCTTCCCCAAGTTGCTTCTTTATTTCAATTGATATAATTTCAGGCATTTCAGGTGTATGGCTTATATTTTCTTCAATGCACATGGCTCCTAGGCTTTCTTGAGATGGCTGGAGGTTTGAGATTACATCTTGGTCTTTCATCTTGTCATTTGGCTGTATTTCTGTGTTTTGAGTGATGTTCTAAAACTTCCCTGGGGCATATTGGAAATCACTTCCTGCACCCTCAGCTCCTGGGACTGAATGAAGCTCACTGAGCATGGCCCAGTCAGGCCCATAGGACCTCCAGAGCCAAGTCCAATATTTTAGGAAGCTGTGCAGGCCCTTAACCACTGGGAGCAATGACCTTAAACTCTTCCCAGGCCAGTGCTGGTGTGTTGGAACTCACCTCATGCCACCTTGGCTCTCCAGATTGAAAGAATATTACTGTGCATGGTCCACTCAGTCCTGCAAAACCTCCTGAGACTAGTCTAGTGTTTTAGGGAGCTGGTCAGGCACTTAACCACTGTGAACAATGGTCTTAAACTCTCCCTAGGTCAACACAGGTGGGCTGAAACTCCCCTTGTGTGGCCTTCACTCCCTGAACTGTAACTGCTGTATCTTGCAGCAGATTTAATTTTACTGTTTTAATATTAAGATAAGTGGTGCATTCAGATTTTAGGTTACTACATGGTGAAAGATATGGATCCAGTTTTAATCCTTGGCATGTGTAGAGCCAGTTTATCTAGCACGATTTATTGAAGAGGCTACTTTCCTTCCATTGAATGTGTTTGGCACCTTTGTCAAATATAAAGTGGCGTAGTGTGTCTGGAGTTGTTTCTGCATCTTCTAGTATGTTTCGTTGATCTCCAGGTCTGTTTTATTTTGCTAATACCAGACTTTTTTTTTAAAATCACAGTAGCTTTATACATAATTTCAAGTCAGGGATTGTGATGCCTCCTGCTTTGTCTTTGTTGCCCAGGATTATCATTGCTATTCTAGGACTTTTCTGGTTCAAGATGAGTTTTAGGATTGTTTTCTGTAGTTCTGTGAGATATGCTATTGGAATTTTGATTGTGATTGCACTGAATCTGTATAACAGTTTTAGAAGTATGGCCATTTGTACTGTATGTTTCCTTCCTACCCAAGTGCATTGAATGTCTCTCCATTTTCTAATATTCTCTTCAATCTCCGTTTTTAGAGTACTGTAGTTTTCATTGTAGAGGTCTTTTACATCCTTTGTTAGATTGATTCCTAGGTATTTCACTTTTTGGATGCTATTGTAAAAGGTATTGTTTCCCTAAACAACTTTCAACCTATATTGATGTAGCCTGCAAAACAATCTTTGAAAATTGATGGAGAAATAAGATACTTCCATGACAAAGAACAACTGAAGAAATTCATGACCACCAAACCAACACTACAAAGAGTACTGGAAGATACTCTAGAAACAGGCAAAGATAACTAAATCCCAAGAACAGCAGCAGAAGGAAACTACTAAGCAGGGCAAACAATTAAACAGAAAAAGTAGAAAACTAACAACAGAAGGAAAACATGACAGGGAAAAGTTAGTATATATCAGTTGTATCTATCAGTGTAAATGGTCTTAAATCACCAATAAAAAGAAATGGAAGCACAAAGTGTATTAAGAAACAAAATCCAACAATATACTGTGTACAAGAAACACATTTAAATCAAAAGGAAATTCATAGACTAAAACTCAAAGGACAAAAAGCAATACTTCATGTAACAGGAATCCAGAAAAAAGCAGGGGTCACTATTCTGTCTGCAAACGATGTGAACTTCAATCCAAAAATGATTGAAAGAGATAAAGAAGGTCACTGCATACCTGCTAAGGCAAAACTTGAAGAGGAAGAGATTAAAATCATAAATAAATATGTATCAAGACTGGGAATACCCAACTATGTAAGATAAATCTTAATAGACATGAAAAATTAAATAAACAATAATAGTTATAATGGAGGAACTTAACTGCCCATTGTCACAAAGAGACAGATCAACCAAACAAAAAATCAGCAAAGAAATAACAGAACTGTATCAAACTTGTGAATAAATGGACCTAGTATGTGTATACAGAGTGTTCCACCAAACAACATCAGAATATACATTCTTCTCAGCTGCACATGTGTCGTTCTCTAAAACAGATCATATACTAGCCCATAGAACATGCTTAAGAAATGCAAAGCAATTGAAAGAATTCCATGCGTATTATCTGACCATAGCTCAGTAAAATTGGAAATTAATGACAAAGAGCCCACAAGAACTATATAAGCACATGGAAGTTAAGTAACACTCTCCTAAACAGCCAGTGGGTCACAAAAGAAATTAAACAATATCTACAATCTAGTGAATATGCAAATACAAATTACTAGAACATAAAGGACATAATGAAAGCAGTCCTTAGAGGGAACTTTATAGCATTAAACTCCCATATGAGGAAAATGGAATGAAAACACACAAAAAAACAACCTAATGCTGCACCTCAAACTTCTAGAAAATGAAGAGCAAGTCAAGCCCAAAGCCAAAAGAAGGCAAGAAATTATAAAGATCATAGCAGAAATTAGTGAAATTGAAACTAAGAAAACAATACAAAGACTTAATGTATCAAAGACTTGGTTCTTTGAAAAAATAAATAAAATTATTGAACCTCTAACCAACCTCATAAAAAAGAGAAAATAAAAAACTCAAATCCATGCAACAAGAAATGAAAAGGTGAAATCACTACAGACCCTGTGGAAATACAGATAATCAATACCTGTTTCAAAAAATCTTTATAGGTTCGATAACACAGAAGAAATGCACAGATTCCTATAAATGTATGAATCAAGAAGATGTAAAATTGCTGAATAACCCAATTTCAGTTAATGAAATTAAAAATATAATTGAAACTTTACTAACAAAGGAAAGCCAAGGTCTTGATGGATTCACTGCTGAATTCTACAAGAAATTAAAAGAAGATATAATACTAATGCTCCTCAAATTCTTCAATGATATTGAAAGGAAAGCAATTCTGCCTAACTCATTCCTGGAAGCAAGTATTACCATAATACCAAAACCAGAGAAAGACCCAACAAAAAAGAGAACTACAGGCCAATTATGCTAATGAATGTTGATGCAAAAATCTTCAACAAAATACTGGCAAACAGAATGCAACAAGTCATCAAGATTGTACAACATGATCAAGTGGGATTCATCCCAAGAATGGAGGGGTGGTTCAACATACACAAATCAATAAATGTAATACACCATATCAACAGAGCCAAGGGCAAGATCATCTCAATAGATGGAGAAAAAGCTTTTAGCAAAATCCAACACTCACTCATGACAAAAATCCTACAGAAAATAAGAATAGATGGTCTACACTTCCATCTGATAAAAGCCGTATATGATAAACCAACAGCCAGTGCCTCATTAAATGGACAAAAACTGAAAACTTTCAACCTGAAATCAGCAACCAGAAAATGATGTCCATTATCAACACTCCTATTCAGTATAGTTCTGCAAACATTAGCCAGAGCAATTAGAGAGAGAGAAATAAAAGGAACAAACATAGGAAAGGAAGAAGTTAAATTATCATTATTTGCAGATGATATGATACTCTACATAGAAGACTCCCAAAACTCTGTTGAAAGACTTCTAGATGTAGTAACCAAGTTTAATAATGTAGCTGGATATAAGGTCAACACTGAAAAATGAATAGCATTCTTCTTCACAAACAACAAACTCACTGAGAGGGAAATAAGAGAGCCCATACCCTTCACAGCAGCATCAAAAAAAAAAAACATTAACGTAGGAATGAATCTACCAAAGGAAATAAAAGATCTACTGGAACATCAAGGACATAATGAAAGCACTCAGGAAAATTACATTACTCTGAAAAAGGAAATTGAAGAGGATGTCAGGAAATGGAAAGACATTCCCTGTTCATGGATAGGAAGAACAAACATTTTGAAAATGGCCATTCTCCCAAATTGTTATACAGATATAATACAATTCCAATAAATATACCATTTGCATCCCTCACAGATCTAGAGAAATCATTCCTAACATTCATCTGGAACCAGAAGTGACTTAGAATAGCAAAGGCAATTCTGGGTAACAAAGGCAAGGAAGGCAGCATCACAGTTCCTGACTTGAAATTATATTACAAAACTACTGTGATAAAATCAGCATGGTGCTGGAATAAAAACAGTTGAAGATCAATGGAATAGATTAGAATATATACCCACAACTACAGACACATTCAGCCACCTTATCTTTGACAAAGGGGTCAAACATGTACACTGGAAAAAAGATACCCTCTTTTTATAAGTGATGCTGGAAACATTGGCTTTCCATATGCCAAAAACTAAAACTAGACTCATGTCTATCACCATGCACTAAGCTAAAGTCAAAATGGATCTAATATCTAAATATTAAAACAGAAACACTAAATCTGCTGGAAGACATAGTAGGTAAAATGCATGTCAAAAGAAATCTCCATCAGAGTGAAAAGAAAACTCACAAATTGGGTAAATATTTTAATCAACTGTTCCTCAGAAACAGTACTTCTATCTAGAACATATAAAGAATTTTTTAAAAATTAGGCCTCCAAAATTCAAGGACCCAGTCCAAAAATGAGCATCTGAGATGATTATATACTTCTCAGATGAAGAAATACAAATGGCAAATAAATATATTCAAAAATGTTCAACATCATTGATTATCTGGAAAATGCAAATTAAAACAACACTGAGTTTTTGTCTTGTCCCAGAAAGAATGACCAAGATCAAGAAATCAACCAATAATGGATACTAGAGCGGCTGTGGGGAAAGAGGAACTCTTTCTGTTGGTAGGAGTGTAGGCTTGTGCAACTACTATGGAAATCAGTGTGGAGAATCCTCAAAAACCTAGTTTGATATTCCATTTGACCCAGCTATTCTGCTTCTGGGCATTTTCCCAGAAGAACTGAAAACATCATACTATGGTGACATATGTGTACCCATGTTTATAGCAACACAGTTTGTATAGCCAGATCTTAGAAACAATTCAAGTGCCCATCAATCAGGGAATGGATACAAAAGATGTGGTGTTTTTATACAGTAGAGTATTACTCAGCTATAAGGAATGATTGCGTCAAGACTTCTATAAAGTAAATGAATGCGACTTGAGACCATACTCATAAGTGAAATGAATCAAAGTCACATGTATGTAAATATCATATTGCCTCTCTAGTATAAGAAACTGAAAAAGTATATATGATCCAAAATTTGCAATAGATACTGTGTAAGGGTAAGAAACTGCTGAAACAGTAAAAGTAACTGGGATAAGGCAAAGGAGGAAATAAGGAAGGGAAAAGGAAAAAAAAAATATATATAATGGCTAAAGTGACTATCCTACTGATTGGTTTAGCTATTGGAAAAAAACAGTCAATAGTCATATGATTAGATCAGTTTTACATGTCTATATCTGTTATTCTAAGCAATTTTTTGAAAGTAACAATATGCAATATTACAACCCTTGTCAAATTCCTATCATCTTGCTTTGTAAACCTATACTGTTATTGTATTGGGTATGCTGTTGTTGTTTGCTTGTTTCTTTTGACTTTTGTTTTTCTTTTCTGTGTCTTTTTTTCTATTAAATAAATAAAAAAATTTAAAGTATTGTTTCCCTAATTTTTCTCTAGTGAGTTTGTTACTTATGTACAGGAAAGCTATTGATTTTTGAGTGTTGTTTGTAACCAGCTATAATTAATGAATTTACTTATTAAATCTAGAAGTAGTTTGGAGGAATTTTGGGGGCCTTATGTATAGAATATCATGTCATCTACAAATAAAAATGGTTCAACTTCTTTCTTTCCTATCTTTATTCCTTTTATTTCTTTCTCTTGTCTAATTCCTCCAGCTAAAGTTTCCAGGACTATGTTGAATAAGAGTCAAGACAGTGGACATCCTTGTCTTGTTCCTAATTGTAGAGAAAAAGCTTTGAGTTTTGTACATTTAGTATGGTGTTGGCTGTTGGTTAATTGTAGGTGGCTTTTTATCCGATTGAATAAATACCATCTATTCCAATTTTCCATTGTATTTTTTTATTATGAATGGGTGCTGGATTTTGTCAAAAGCTTTTTCTTCATCTATTGAAATGATCATATGATTTTTGTCCTTGGCTTTGTTAACATGGTGTATTTCATTTATAGATTTACATATGGTGAACCATCCCTGCACTGCTGGGATGAATCCTACTTGATCATGGTGTACAAACTTCTTGATCATTTGCTGCAGTCGGTTTGCCAGTATCTTATTGAGGATTTTGGCATCAATGTTCACTGGAGAAATTGGCCAGTAATTATCTTTCTTAGTTGTATCCTTCTCTGTTCTTGGTATCAGGATAATGCTTGCTTCCAGGAATAAATTCAGAATTATTGCTCTTCTTTCAGTTTCATTAAAGAAAATAGGTAGGAGTGTTAGGTTTTCACTAAATTTCTTGTAGAATTCAGCAGTCAATCCATCAGGGCCTAGCCTTTTCTTTGTTGATAGGTTTTTAATTATATCTTCAATTTCATTTATTGATAGTGGGTTATTTAGGATTTTTATGTGTTCTTCATATAGCTTTGGTAATTCATATGTATCTAGGAATCTGTCCAGTTCTCCTGTATTTTCCATCTCATTAGAGTACAACATTTCAAAGTAGTATAGATGATTTTGTGAATTTCTGCAGGGTCTGTTGTGATTTCACCATTTTCTTTCTTTTTGCATAGATTTGAATCTTTCCTACTTTTGTAAGCTTGGCTAAGGTCAATTTTATTTAGTCTTTCAATGTACTAACTCTTCAATTTATTGATTCTTTGTATTTTCTTAGTCTCCAGTGTGTTAATTTCTACTCTGATCTTTATAATGTGCTCCCTGTATAAAGTTTGACTTAGTCTGCTCTTCTTTTTCTAAAAATTTGGGGTTCAACATTAAGTTGTTTTGATTTTCTTGCTCTGTTTTCCTGAGATGGGTATTTACTGCTATAAATGTCCTGCTTAAGAGTGCTTTCATTTTGTCCCACATGTTCCCATATGTTGTATTGTCATAATGATAATTCAACTGTAAAAACTGTCTAATTTCTTCTTTAATTTCATCTTTATCCATTGGTTGTTCAGTAGGGTGATATTTAATTTCCATGTGTTTATGAAGTTCTTGTGGTTTTCTTTGGCATGGATTTCCAATTTCATTGCACTGTGGTCTGATAATATCCCTGGAATAATTTCAATTCCTTTGCATTTACTGAATCATTTTCTATGAGTCAGTATGTCATCTACTTTGAGGAATGTCTCTTGTGCAGCTGAGAAGAATGTGCATTCTGATGTGGGATGGAACACTCCATAGACATCTACTGAGTCCATTTGTTTACATTCATTGTGGATATTTGGTATTAGTACCTGGCACATCTTAAATCTTTTTACTTATCCTTCTTCTCTGTCCCTTAGCCCTCTGGACCCCTTCCCATTTGCAAAAGATGTTTTTCTCTATTTCTATTGCTCCTTTGTTTTGTTGTGTGTGTGTTTTTTTTTTTTTGTTTGTTTTTTTTGTTTTTTTTTTTGGTACCGGGGATCGAACTCTTGACCTTGCACTTGCCAGGCAGGCGCTTAAGCCACTGAGCTAAATCCCCGGCCCACCCTTTGTTTTGCTATTTATTTTTATTTTGCTTTTCTCAGATGAGTGATACCATATGATGTTTAAGTTCGTGTGTCTGATTTTCTTTTTTTTATTTAACATTATATTTTCCAGGTGTATTGATTTTCCTACAAATGTCTTTATTGTATCCTTATTTATAGCCAAGTAGTATCCATTATATATAGATAACACATTTTCTTTATCCATTGATGGACACAGAGGGTGCTTCCTGGAATTAGATATTATGAATTGTGCTGCTGAGTAGAAAATATCTACTTTGTCTCATGGTCTGAGAGATTTCATTCCATGGTCCTGTTGCATTGGACATGTGGTGGCATAGTACATAATGGTAGAACTCATGGTGGAAGATGCCTGTTTACCTCATGGTGCCTAGGACACAAAGAAAGAAGAAGACATGCTAAAATTCTCAATATGTCTTTCAAGGACATATCCCCAGTGACCTATCTTCCTTCTACTGGACCCAATCCTCATGTTTCCATACCTCCCAGTGGTACCATGTGCTGGAGTACTAAGTTTAATACAAGAGCTTGTGAGAGAAATTTAAGACCCAAACTATTACAACTTCTCTATTATGTAAACTTGATGCAATAAGGATGTATTCATGTGGGTTTTTTTTTCAGTTTTTGGATATTTTATAATTTAAAAAGATTAAGGATTGGGAACCTTTGCCTTTAACTTGTTTAGAAATAACTTTATTTGAGGAATAAAATCGTGGAGAATGAAACTGGTCATTCATGAAAAAGAACTTGAGAGGGAGTTTTTCAAGAGAAAAGGAATACAACTTTAAGAGTACTCACCTGTGAGGACTGGATATGAAAATGCAGGAATCCAGAGATAGCTAGCAATCTCTTGCAATGTTGCTACATTCCTAATGGGACATAATCTCTAGAACAAGATCTCATTTTCACAGGATACAACCATAATCCAAGGGACAATGCTACTAGTCAGGAAGTACAGTGCTTACTTAGTTCTCATTGATTCAACCCTAATGACAAATAAAATCTGTGCTTCTCCTTTTACATCCTTCCGGAAAGCAGTGTCTTCCATTCATGTTTTCTGCACATAGATTTGAAACTTGAATACTTTGGGATTCATCTGCAAGTTTATATATTTTCTTTAGAAAACTCAAGTGCCCTACTCTCAAAATCATTAGAAGAGATATCCAATGCAAGAATTCTTGGTAAAATAACATTCAAGGGAAAATGTGCTTTACAACAATTTCATCTGTTCTGCTACCAAAACAAAATCTGCATATGAAGTATTTAGCATACAATTGGTGAAAGATATGGTACAATTGGTACAATATGCCAGTCATATTGTATTTATAGAACTCAAACATGATTTGAGTTCCATAAATAGAGCTGAAATAGAAGAAATAGAATTGTATTCTTTGTTATGAAAGAAAAGGTAGTTCTGGAAGAACAATGTTTTAAGAAAATTAAAAAGTATATGCTTGACTATTGGTATTATTATAAAATTGTATAAATCCAGTGAAGTAGAATTTGATGATATCTATCATTTATTCTTTGCTATAGACTGGATTGCATCAATCTCAAAGTCATGTGTTGAAGCTAAGTACTTTATAGTCAGTAAATAAAAGTGTGATTTATTTGGAAATATGTTCTTTAAAGAAATAATTAAGGTAAAATGAGTTCATGTAAGTTGGCCCAAACCCAATATGATTGTTGTTCTTCTAAATGGAGGTGATTAAGGCAAAGGCAATACACAAAAATCATCTGAAGACACAAGGAAAAGACAGCCATCTGCAAGCCAAGGAGAGAGGCTTTCAAAGAAACCACCCCTCTGGCATAGTGTTCTTGGACTTCCAACCTCAAAATCAATGAAAAAATGAACTTCTGTGTTTAAGCCTTCTAATCTGTGCTATTTTGTTATGATTTCCCTAGAAAACTAATATACTAATATTCACAACTCTGGAGATAATACTTTGATAAAAAAATACTATGTAAAGCAACATATATTTATAATTATTCACTGTGGTGATAGTAGTGATATACTAAAAAGAAATGGAAGCAATATAACCCTTTTTTTTTGTACTGGGGATTGAACTCATAACTGTTATACTTGCCAGGCAGGTGCTGTGCCACTAAGCTATATTCCCTAAAATATCTTTTCATAGGAGACTCATGAATCATGGTATAGCTGTCCACATAGTCTGCAGTATAATGCATCCATAAAAAAAGTGAGGAAGTCCTCTGTGACTTGTTATAAGTAACTTATAAAGCAAGGAAGGAAGGAAGGTAGGAAAGAAGGAAGGAAGGAAGAGAAGAAGGAGGAAGGGAGGGAAGTATGGAGGGAAGTTTTTGGGGAGGGAAGTAATGAAGAAGGGAGGGACAGAAGGAGGGAATAAAGGAGCATAAGAAAGAAGGAAAGAGGGAGACAAGCAAGGTGACACAGAATTCTATGACTTGTATCTAGATGTTCCCCCAAAACCTCATTCACTCATCAACAGAGCTTTTGAAGCTGCCTGGATCTAGGACGTAATACACTGGGATTAAGTTTATGTGGTACTAAATTACTCCACTGATTAAAACTAGCATAGTTCTGGATAAGACTAACCAGATTTACTGAAAACAGATGCTCCAACCTGGGCATAGGTAGGTGGCATCACCAAAAAGTTTGTAGCCTGGATGGAATAAAAGGGAGAGGCTTGCTTCTTACTCCTTGTGGCTTGTTGCCTCCTGCCCACCATGGCATGGACTGTCTCTCCTTTGCCTTGTAGACATCAGACTATGGACTGAAAGCTCTGTAAAATGTGAGCCAAAATAAACCTTTCTTCTTTTAATAGAGGATGTTAGGTGCTTTGTTTGAGAAAAGTGACTAAGGCACAGAGTGTATCTAGTATATTATGTTTGTTTTAGGAAAAAAAATAAAAACTATGTATATATATTTGCTCATTTTTTGTGAAAAATAAACATGAGAAAAGTAAATAAAATTTGAACAGTGGTGGGTGGAAGTAATGAACTAGATATCATAGGGCTGAATGTAATACCCCTAAGATCATCTACATATTTTATATTTTTGAGTTCTATAAAGGTTTTACAAATTGAAAAAGAAATTGTAAAAGCTGAAAGAACAAATATTAACATTTAATATAACAAAAAAGAAACCTAATCACTTATCAAGTTTGTAACATAAGCATAGGGCTAAAAAGAATAAAAGTAATGTGAACAGAGAATCTGAAATGCATTTAGCATAGTAGCTAAAAGACCTCTAGTAAAGTCTAAAATTTAGGTTGTTAGGACAGCTGTTGGAGCACTGACGACTTTTTAATTTATGTTGAAAAATAGACTTAACATGTATTTAGATAGTTGAAGTATTTAATGGGCTCTCTCCATTTAATAAGTAATATATAACTATGAAGTTGGGAAAAGCAAGGAAAATCCCTGAAATTAGAAAATACCATTATGAACTCTGTGCCAGGACCACTGGGAATGCCTAGAAGTTAGACTTTGGTATCTAAATACCATTTTCACTAAAACCAAAGCTTACTACTAAATATGACATTAGCTGTGTGTTTTTTGTAGATGCTGCTTGTCAAGTTGGGGGTGTTTCTTCTATTCATCGTTTTCTGAGGATTTTTAAAAATCAGTGATGGATGTTGGAATTTGTTAATTTCTTTTTCTCAATAAACTAAGATGATTATGGTAGATCATCCTTTATCTTTCTCTTTTGTCTATTAATCTAAAAAGTATTTCATTTTGTTTTTAGAGATACTTTGGACTCAAGAGTTTTAGTTTGACAGTCATTTTCCTTTGAGTGCTTTTCTAAAATGAACAAGTATAAAGTGTCTACATATTTATGGTATACAACATGAAATTTGGTATCTAGAGACACTGTGGAAAGGGTAAATCAGACTGTTTAACACATGTGATACCTCACATGTGTATCTGTATGTGTTTGTGAAGAGACCACTTAAACCAGTGATAGTGAGCCTTTTAGAGCTTTCGATGATAACAAACAGATCCTGAGACATGAGTGCCATAGATTCACCTGACTTGATAATGTTTTGTCATCACTGACTTTATACTCTTCTGTCAGTTTTCAAGTTTACAATATATTGTTATTAATTATAGCCATCATGTACAACAGATTCCTTGAAGTTACTGCACACATCTAAGTGAAAATTTTTATTCTTTGACTAATATCACCCCCTCAGCACACATGCACACACTCAGGACTCTGGTAACCACCAGTTTCTCTCTGTTTCTTGTGGTTAGTTTTTAGATTTTTCCTATAAGTGAGAGCAGGTATGTTTTATTTGTTTGGGCCTGATTTATTTTTCTTAATGTAGTTTCTTTCAGGTTTGCTCACATTGTTGCAAATGAGAATTTTTTCCTTTTAAATGCTGTATCATACTCCATTGCATTTATATGGTACATTTTCATCATTCAATTTTTCTGTTAATGACACTTTGGTTAATTCCACAATTTAGTGCTTGTGAATGTAACTGTAATGAGCATGGGAGTACATGCATCTCATTTGTATATTGATTTCAAATCTTTTAAGTAAATACTTGCAAGGTTGATAGATGATATGGTTATTTTATTTTTAGTTTTTTGACAAATGCCTGTAAAACTTTTCATTATGGTTGTATTAATTTACATTTTTATCAACAGTACACAAATGCTCTATTTTTTCCACATTTATCTTTTTGGTAACAATCATTCTAAAAGGTCTGAGGAGATACATTAAGGTTTTAATTTGCATCACTAGTGATTACTGATGATTACTTTTTCTGTTTTTTCTTGGCCATTTGTATGCCTTCTGTTGAGAAATATCTTACAAATCATTTTCCTATTTTTAACTGAATTATTTTTTATAGAGTGGTTTGAGTTTCTTATCTATTTTGGATATTTACCCATTAGCATATCATCCACAGTTGGATAACCAGTTATACCAGCACCATTTACTGAATAGACTATCCTCTATCTGTTGTTTATCTTTGGCATCTTTATCAAGAATCAACTGATCATAAATGAGTAGATTTCTTTTTGGGGTTTCATCGTTCCATCGGTCTCTCTGTTTGTTTTTATCACACTATCATGGCATTTAAAATACCATAAATTAGCAGTAGATTTTAAATGGAGTAATGTGGTAGCCTAGATTTGTTCTTTTTGATCAATATTACTTTGGAAATTCAGGGCCTTTTGTGGTCTCAAAGTTACTGAGGATTAGTTCTTAAATTTCCGCAAAAATAAAATCTTTGGAGTTTTGTGAGGGATTGCACTGAACCTATAAGTTGCTTTGGTTAGTTAAGTATAGACATTTTAACAATATCAATCCTTGTAACCCAGGAAAATGGGATACTTTTCCATTTATTTCTGTCCTCTTCAATTTCTTTCATCAGCATTCTATAGTTTTCAATGTATCTTCTTGGTTAATATTATTCAAATATTTCATAGTTATTATAAATGAGATTATTTTATTTATTTTTGAAGTTAATTATTACTGTATGGCCTTGTTGCTGATTTTTTTCTTTTTTCTTTTTTTCTTTTTG